>CM059211.1:884032-986532 GCA_030347435.1 Clarias fuscus
GATTGATCATTTTTCTTCATAGTTGCCTAAATTTGACCTCGACAGTCAGTAATAAGTTGTTTATACAGTATGTGTTTACAGAATAGTGTTTTAGTACTTTACTAATCCTAGTGTCTTACCATATTTACAATAATATTTATAAATCAAATATTCATTAGATAAAACATATTTATAATACAAAGGTTACAATATATTTACTTATCATTAAGTCTCATTTGCAGTTTTTCTATGTACAGAAATAAAAACATATGATGCAGAATTATTGAACTGATGTACTGTATAATTTGTTTCATATGTTTAATATAAATAAATAAAAGCTCTGTGGTATCTGACTTTCTTGCATAAATCCAGAAAATTCCCATGAATGTATAATCACCTTTTTCCATCACTGTACACTTGGTAACGGCATGTGATACAGACCATTACATGTCTTGTTTGTTGTTTGTTGGTCTTAGGGCTGACATTAATACTGTAACTGAGGCCTGTAGTGTTTCTCTGTATAGTTTGAATTAGAGATAGTGAAACCGTCCTACTGTATTTAGATCGGTTTGCCTCTTGTACCATCTTGTTGCATAGATGCGGCTTTCATTCTTTAGGTTGCTGTAGGCCTGTAGCTGCTCCTGCTTTCATTTGAACCGTCATGGTGTCTGTGAAATGTCTCTCGCTCTTTAGCTGGTGGCGTCTAATGTCCCGAAGTTTCGTGCAGGCCCATGCTTTAGCGATTAGAGACTCTAATGAAGTGTCGTCTGGCACGTTTAGTGGTTTCTTACCCAACTGGTCTATTCTGACTTCATAAGTGCCACGTGGCTGATAAATATATATATATATATTAATTGGTTTCACCTATAACCCAGTGATGGACACGTTTCCACCATTATGAATTAAATCAAATACAGAAAGATATGCTGCATAAGTTGTGAAGCCCAGGACGTCCTCAGAGCGCTCAAATTATAATCTGGCTCTCGTGTAATTTCGGCATCTACTGAACAAGTCCTACTGAATCCGCATCCCTTCCTCACCATTAAAAACTCTTTTATCCTCCTCCAACACCTGAAATCTCTCCCAGACTGTTTAGCAACTCAGTTACCTACGTCTGACTAGTTTTATCATTTACAGATCAGGAGGTGACTGGGGCTGGGTCGGCGGCTCCGTTTCAGGAGGATCAAACCGGGCCTCTGGTCTGGGACTGTGCTGACAGTAAATCAAAGCAGGTGGTTTCCTCTCTCCTGAAAACGGCTGTGCTTCAGGGTGAAGGGGTTATAAGGCAGTGATGATAAAAGTCAGGTCATAAATCAATTCTCCATCCCTATCAAAGGCATATTTCATAAGGGTGACTAACATTTAACTAGCAGCGCAGTAAAACAAAACTTCCCATCTGCGTGGAGAGCAGACAGGATCTGCGGCCTGCGCTGAATTACAAAGACATAGGAAGTCGTGTTGAGACACGGAGTGAGCCGGGAAAACCCCGGTGTCTCTCAGACTTTAGCGGCTCTTCACTACCGCTGTAATCACAGAATGATTAAGGACTAGCATTTAAATATGACTAATATCTTTTTTTATGCTGCATAATTATGTAAAAATATTTATATTAATCCAGAATATATGACACTGTATAATCTGGCTGAAGATTTTCGTCAGTATATTTTCATTCTTGCTCTCTGGATGCATTTTAATGAGTAGTTAGTAAAGGTGTAATTATTTCCCAAAGCAAATTGTTTCCGCGTAGGATAACTGAGGAGAAGCAGCGAGCACCTGTTCGGGAAGTTTAAGAAAAGCCTCCTGAGTAAAGCTCCTTATGAAGACATTGTTCGAGCCAACGTCAAAGATTTATCAGAAAAAGTGGAAAAGAACGTCAACGATATACATTTAAAATAATTCTGATTTGTTTATCAAGGCATAAGTTCATATCATCTGTATAATTTCATAGGATGTTTTAATGTCTTCATTATTTATCTACCATTGTGAAGAAAACAAATACATAAACAAATAAAATGCATTTTAAAATAATAATTCTAATAACCAATAAACTAATAATAACATGTTGAGATGCGTTTTTTTAATAGATGTATATTATTAATTTAAAAATACATTAATTATGCAAATGCAATAGCAAATGTTATGTCTGTTTAGAAGGAAAACGCCTGGAAATCAGATTCATTTAATTTGAGTGAATTAATAAAGTAGGAAACAGGTCTATCTACATAATTTATTCACATAAGGTTATGTTTAGGGAAAATAAAAAGCTTTCCAATATGATTCAATACAAGGATAATAAATCTTTCAGAAATGTAATTAGTTCTTGCATTTCTTTATAGATGCTTTTCATTTGTGGCTCTAATTTAAAGAGCACAAAACTATTTTTAAACATCAGAGAGAAGTGTTTGTTTTCCTAAACATGATTAAACAATCAAACTGAAAACATGACTTTTTAATGTATCTTCCCAATAAACGCTCATCCCCGAATCTCCCCTCATTATTACTGCGCTCTCATCACTGTATTTTAGTTCTGGAGCAGTGAAAATGCCTGGGGCGTGTTTGGAATTAACCTGGAGAGGTTCGGAAGTAGTGATTTCTTTTCGTCCCAGTTTTAAAAGCTGTTCCGATGTGACTGGAAGAAGTGGAAGAGAGCGATGCTTAACAGCCGTGAAGATAACGCACATGAAGGTAGACTGCGGCTTTAATAGCGCCGAGTAGTTTACCGTCCTTATCCAACAGGAAGACCGAGCTTCATTTGGGCTTTGATGTGCCGGCTCGCTCAGACCTTTTCGCTAGATCACACACACACACACACACACACACACACACACTCAGATTGTGCTCAGTGTTTACATTGTGTTTGTCGAACAAAGACGGCCTATTTGTGTACAAAGCTAATCTAGCAAGTGCATAGCATCTTAATTGCATTGCTGCTCTTTTATAATCAGCAGTGAAATGATGTTTACTTGATACAGCGGTTCATCCTTTCTCTTTCTGCTCCAAAAGTGCAATGTGTTTGTTACTTTTTCTTAATAGGCTCGCCTTTCACGGTTGTTGACCCAGGCTCTGATGTAAGACCCAGACACTCTCACATCAAAGCCATGAGATTTCTATCTCCGAGCAGGATAGTGACTAGGCAGCAATCAATAAAGCATTTCTCTTTGATGTTACAAAATGATGGCAAATTTCATCGAGACCAATCACTCACGAGATTTCATTATACGCCATTACATCAATCTGGTTTTATGATTGCTAACAAATGTAACTTTATGCAACACAAAATGGATTATTCTTTTTTTTTTTTTTTTTTTTTTTTGTTGTTACTGTAAAACGTAGGATATAGAGAGCAGATGCACCTGCACATGCTCTTACCACTTAGACTTTAAAACACAAGATGATGTTTGGGGTATGTTCACTACATGTAATCCAAACACACTCTTACAAGAGGCTTAGGTAGCCTCAGATAGCATGTGTGCACCTGCAATGGGTTTGTAGTGACAGAATAGAAAATGAGGGAGCATTGAAGCTGCACAAGGCTCAATTCCCAAATAAACAGCCCGAGTAGCTCACCGCTGCTGCAATAGGGGCCACTTGTCACTGCTCTGTGTAGTCCACACGAAAACACACGGGGTCGAGGCAGGCTGGGGGGCCACAGGTGTAGATTTCACTGATAGGCTGAAACTTTTCAGGAAAGTGACGAACACCTGAATTGTTCGCGGCCCTTTTGTTCTAAGGCCACTCAAAGCCAGACATCTGCTCTTGGAGGGCTTCCAAGTACGCTGTTTTGTTGTTTTGTTGATTACAGATTTTACAGTCTATTACATTTATTGCTGTCTCTATTTTGTGGGAGCTTCTGATTTTGCTCCAGGACGTGCACTGTCCAGTTGTTGTTGTTGTTGTTGTTGTTGTTGTTGTGATCAAAATCTGAAGCTAGAAAAGTTCAATAGTTGATGAATCAGTGTGAAAGCTGGTTGTGATTTATACATTTACTGGATACATTTGCCTGGAATTGAGGAAATTGTTAAGCCGTCGTTTGGCATTCTTAGTGAAGAATGTAACAGAAATTAGGTGAAATAAGTGATGGTGCAGCGGGAACTGTTCCCCCTGTGTCCCCTCTGGTTTTACTCGTTTCCAATGTGGTGCCCTGTATTGCACTGGTTCCAGTCATTTCCAGATTCACCAGAAACCTGCCACATGGAGAAAGTCCTGATTAACGATGAATAAATGAAATAATAACAGGAAAACAAAGCCGGAGCGACAGGACACCATGATGTCTTCAGCTGTCTCCTGGTCCTGCAGTTAACATGGACTCTAAATTTACAGATTAGCATCAAGCTGTACATGTGTAGAGTTCTGTTTTCAAGTTTCACTTGACGTGAAATTGAATGAAATCCAGTCACACTAATGCGAATTTAAAACATACGGGAACTTTACCTCCGACGTGACAACAGTATCTGGTGTAGAGCCACATCACCTACTGATCTGTATTCAGCACACCTGAGCGTAATCACAGCCTGTGGCATGTTTACACCATTGTAATGTCCTACATGAAAAAATTAAAGTGCTTGAATTAACTTTGTTCCTTCGCCTGTTGGGTTAACCACCTCGGTCGAGATCGAATTCCTGCCGCTGTTCTTTCGGTTCTTAAGCAATAAATCCAGTGACTCGTGAAACATTCTGTAACACCTTATTTGAAGAGAACCTACTTCAATTATTTATTTATTTTTATCTTTTCTTTATCTATCTATTCCTGTGTACACCAACCAGACATAACATTACAAAGACAAACATCAAGCCCAGGTTAGTGTAGGTTCCCCAGGGCAGCTTCGTTCTCTTGGGTCGTGACTCCACAGGACCTCTGGGGCACCGGAACATTGGCAGTTGATGATTAGGGTGCTGTGGGTTGTGACATCAGGCCTCCACGAGGAGTTTGGAGGCCAGGACAGCAGCCTTGGGTTCTTTGCGTGCCGGGTCCTGTGCACGGCAGATTGTGGTGAAATGAGGGCACTTTTTTCAGCGAGTTGTGCTGCATTGGCTCCTCTGTGGGATCAGACCGGGCAGGCTGACTTTCGGACCCCACACGTATAAATTAACCTCGTGTGATCATGATCCTGTCACCAGTTTACTTGTGTGTAATAATTTTATTTTTTCGGCTGCTTCCATTAAGGGGTCATGACCGCAGCCCCAACAACAACAACAAGCCCTTTTTGGCAAAGGTTTTCTGCTGGATGCCCTTCCTGACACAACCCTCCCGTTTCACCCAGGCTGGGGACCGGCTCCGTGTGCAGTCGATGGGTAGTTTCGGGTGTGGCAACTCACCGTCACCATCACCAACCAAGAGCCTTAGCCGCCTGAGCCACCGCTCACCTTTCTGCTCTGTAATTGATCACCAATTTTAATGTGTGTACATGTAGTGTGTGTGTGTGTGTACTTGGGCAAATGGCAAATAAAGTATCTATCTATCTATCTATGTCATTATAATATTAACATATTGATGAGCATTGCATAAAGCAGTGGTGGATGATTTATATAATTTAAGTTTTGTACCTGTGAGATGTTACAACAGGTAAAAGTGAGTTGCTTTGAGTTTACATGAAAAAGAAAAAAGAAAAAAACATTTTAATTCAAGGCTTTACTGTTAGCGTCAGTTCTATTCTTTCAATCTAAACTTTATTTCAGGAGTTATTTCTAACATTGCCTTTACTTACTTTCTCACTTCTTAAGTCAGTCCATCAGTTACATTTGCTTTGTTTTAGAGAGGTATTTGTCTACCACCGGCATCTGGAGGAATACAGTGACTTTCATACACTGTCACTGAGAGTCCTGTGTCACACAAATACACACACTGCCGATGGGCGAGAGACGGCTTGTAAAAGAGCGCTGACTGGCTGTTACTTAGCATTTTCTTTTTTACTGAGTGTAATAACTCACAATACTCAATTTATCAGCATGCACATCAAAGATTTAGAAAATATCAGAGACTCAACAGAGAGCAGAAAGCAGTTAAATAAAAGTTCAATACTTTATTATTATTATTATTATTATTATTATTATTATTATTATTATTATTATGCCTCTAATGCCATATATTACAAATAAGCCCAAAGAAATGGACGTTGCACTGAGCCTTGCTCTCCATCATGGGGGTCTCCACTGATACATTCGTTTATGAAACTCTTCATGGAAGTTCACTTTGAATAACAGGGAAATACGGGTCATTAATGTGGAAATAAAGTAAAGACCTGTGCACTTTAAGCATGTACCTTTCGTATTCTGAAATGTACAAATAAAAAATAAAAGGACACACACACACACACACAAACACACACACAGACACACAGACATACTAATTAAAATCAGCCTGGTTGTTATTCCCTTGCTTTCTCTGCTCGTTCATCTCTTTAACCCTGCAGGCTCTCTGTGTTCTCTGCTTTAGAGACGTTTCAGGAGCCGGTACATCAGGCCCTCACACACACACACACACACACACACACACACACACACACTGACACACACAAAGCTCACAGGTGGCTGGCTCTGTTCCAGTGCACAGATATGGAAGCTACCTCTGAATGAATCACACACATCCACACATAAAGGGAGATAATTCCCCTCGCCCACATGAAAGAGGCAGGCAGTGGGCCGCTCGCCAGGTCTCGGCTACCTGGAGACAAAAGAGCTGCGCCTCCGGGGGGTAGAGATGTTCATCTGGGATCCTGCATGCTGATGGATGTTGTCTACTGAATATGTGTGTGTATGTGTGCGTGTGTGGGGTGTGTGTGTGTGTGTGTGGGGGGTGTGTGTGTGTGTGTGTGTGGTGTGTGTGGTTGCCTTTAAGCTCTGTGTGCTCCAGGCGCGCCGCTCCGCCGTAGCCTGCAATTAATCTGGCCTGCCATTGATCCCAGTGGTGGGCGGTTCGGCTCACCTCAAAACACAGGCGGGGAAGCAAATCCACCCTCGGGAGCACGACACCACAACACCGCGGTGTCGTCGCCCACACCGCCACCGCCGCTGTGCTGATCTGGACCGACTTCCTTAGATGGAACTTGTTTAATGTGTTTCATGGCTTTATTAGTCCATTCGCCAGCTCGGAATCAAAGCTAAACTGCCTGCTATTTGGCTTGGTTTTGTTCGACACTGTACATAAATACACCAGGCTAAAGAGCCGGAACGTCTGAAAAGCGCTTTCATTTATCAAAGACGCCTAAACGGTAAGAAACCCTGGCCAAGATCGTGAATTGGCCAAACAGAAATAACCCGAGGGTGGCGTCAGCTTAGGTTAATGCTAATATAAATATAGAAATAACTAGTGTAACACATATTGTCTATCAAATCAAGTGCTTATTATATCTTTCATTTGTCTAACCAAAACAGCACACTTCTAGAACATTTGTTAGAATTCTGACTTTTGGCGAACACTGTTTCTCAGAGCTCATTGTAGCATGTCTATTTCAATTAAAGAGAGGTTTTGTCTGTACATCGGTCAGAACACGCCATTTTAATACTATCTTCACACTTCATACATTGGACGGCATGAAACCAGTTTCAGAAAAAATTCTGTATGTCTGTCCATCCCACAAAACTGTCTGTCTGTACAGAACTGACTGAATCTTCTGCAGTACTCAGACCTCTGGCTGAAGTTTAATCTGCACCATCAGTGAATCTGAATGTTGAGTAAAAGTGATGTTATGAACAGTTATGTGTGGGATTTAATCATCTACTTTAAAATAATCTACTAATGCGCTACTGTCTCAATGTAAACAAACACCTGCAGCAATAGATATTAATGAGAAAAGATAAAGTGAATATTTTGACTGGGATTAGTTCATATTTTCACTTTGGCTGAAATAACAGCGCTGACGTGGTATAAGTGAATTTTAACACGCCGGAGTCGTTTTAAGACGAAACTTCATCTTTATCCGATCGACTTTTTCCATTTCTCATCTGTGATTCTCTCTCCGATTACCGAACAGCGAGTGTGTTTGTCTGAGCACCAAAGAAGTACAACTTAGTGTAAACAAGGCGTCAGATACTCGACCTTACAGAATGTGATTTCTGTGTATTAACAAGTGAGACAGAGAGTTCTGCTGTACAGAGAGACACACAGACATGGACGTGGACTTCAACCTCAAATAATAATAATAATAATAATCATAATAATAATAATAATAATAATAATAATATCACTGATTACATTAAAGCTGTTATACATATACAAACAGCACTCAATTAAATTCCTTTATTTATCTTAAGGATTCTGAGTCACAAGCCACCACTTGACATTTTTACAGACTCTTATGGGAAGTCTAAGGGCTCGTTCCCACATTCCTGACCTTCTTGATAGTGTGTGTCAAACTGTCCTGAGTTGAACATCTTGGTGGTCCTTGGCTTCTTGACTCTGTGACATTACATGCATTATATCACTTACGATTGAGCTACACATGATCTAGGAACCTTATGTACTTATTATTATTAAGATGTAATAATCATCTTCAACCTCAATATAAACCACACCAAACCATGATAAACCGCCTACATACTGTATTTACACCATTTAGCCAGTCAGTTCCTCCTAGGCCTCACAATTTGCTATGAATTGTCAAGAACTGACATGATTTGTGACCTGTTAACGGCGACCTGGATATTTAACTTGAGCTGGATTCAGGTGTTTTAGGTGTTATTTGCTCGACTTCCTGTACGAGAGGTTTTTAAAAGCTTTCCACCTCAACACTAAACAATAAATTCAGAATTTCTTTGCAGCTACGATCCATTCTGAAGAGGCTACAATCCATCTACAACCCTCTACAATCCATCTACAAGCAACTTGGAACTGCAACAACAATGTTCTTTGATGTTTTCTGGATGTTGAAAATAATTTTGATGGCTACACTTTCTCTTGATCTGCAACAAGCCATACCAAATGATGATGAACTTCCTGATGATCTAGATTCCTACAATCTAGAAATTGCACTGGTTTGGGGCTAAAATGTGGGAATGTGTGAAAGGCCCGTAATCCAGTGGAAACTAAAGTAAATAAAGGAAACCCACATGGGGTGAACATGCAAAATTACACATAGAGGACCAAACCTCTGAAAATGGGAAGCTGTAGCACTTACTGCTGCACCACCATACCACCCTCAAACTGGGAAATTAAATCCCAGATAAGGAAAACTAAATTGGGTTCCATCATTGTAGCATTGTAGAGATCACGTGCTAATTATCCATCAGCATTAAAAAAAAAAAAAAAAAAAAGTTGATCAATGCTACAGTGTATAAAAGGAGCACATATTCAACAAGGTTTTCAAGTATGTTTTATATACTTTATTGTTGAAATTACCCCTGTTAGTATGGACTAGGCCTAATTCTCACAAGCCTGCGAAGTTCAGTGTCTGCGCTAATGATTCAGGTCCTTGGCTAATTAGCACGACCCTCATAAGTCCAATCAGGTGTCCTTGGGGGTTGGGGGGAGGGGGTGTGCTGGCGGCGGGGGGGGGGGGGATTACCGACATGTGAAGTGCCATGGATCCGTACAATAGAAAAATTATACAGCACTGATTGGTGTGTGTTATTGAGGACTGCAGACAAATGATCTCTCAGTACTGTGAGAACTAACAGGGATCCAAATGAACTAAAGATGCACAAAAGCAGACATTACTGACAACTGATGTCATATTGGTTGTATATGAGGTTGCTTTATGGCCTGGTGAATAGGCGGCACATGTGCTTGTCCATAGATGAAGCTATAATGCATGTCTAATGTGAGCGTGAGAGAGCAGGAGGTGCCAGAGAGCCTTATCAGTATCTGTGTTGCATTGCTCTTAATTGAAACCCCTATCAGTGGCTTTGACGTGAACGAGTCAATTGATTTAAGGAAAGAAAGACTGATGCTACATATGATGCCACCTCCTGTAGTTTTGTCACAGGGGGCACGTATGAACTTGATAACATCCAATTCGTGATCAATCGGGTTTAATATGATGTTGTGTAACAGTCAATCTAAAAAAAAAAAAGGCTTTCCACAAGTTTTAGGCTTCTATCAGGTTGAGGTCAGGACTCTCACAGTCAGGATCTCCCACACCAAACTTGCTCATCCATATCCATGTCTTTATGGACGTTGCTTTGTGCACTGGTGCGCAGTCATGTTGGAAATGGTGTAGAGTCGTTTTTCAGGAGTTTTGCTCGGCCCCTTATTTCCAGTGAACGGACGCTTCCAAGGATGCTTCAGCATACAGAGAAATTCTGGACAGTTTCATGCTCCCAACTTTGTGGGAACAGTTTGAGGACGGCCCCTTCCTGTTCCAACAAGAACTTGACCAGCCTTCACAAAGTCCTGACCTCAAGCCGATAGAACACCTTCGAGATGAATTAGGGCGGAGACTGCGAGCCACGCCTTCTCGTCCAACGTCAGTGTCTGACCTCACAAATGCGCTTCTGGAGAAACGGTCAAAACGTCCCATAAACACACTCCTAAACCTTGTGGAAAGCCTTCACAGAATAGTTGAAGCTGTTATAGCTGCAAAAGGGGGCGGGGCCAACATCGTATTAAACCCTATGGATTAAGAATCGGATGTTACTCAAGTTCATATGCATGTGAAAGCAGGCGAGCCAATACTTTTGGCAATATAGTGTATAAAGTAAAATGCAAATGTATGTGTTGTCATTTAAGTATGAAATTTAGTATCAACAATACAGTATTTCTCTTGAGCTTCTTCTATTATGCTTTTGTATTGACGCACTGGAACATGAGAAAACGTGAGGAGTTTTGTTACACAAGAAAGTCTTTTAAATCGTCGAAGTTTGTTGAAGATCCTGAGAAACATTAGAAACAATGCAAAAACCTAAATCAATTAGTTTAATCAATTACAAAGCATCAGCATCTTATAGCATCAGATTTTAATTTCAGTTCGTTCGTGTCTTTTCAAAAGTACAGGTACGCGCCATGCAACATCCATTCATGCATCATCCGTCTGCATATATTGTGCATCCGCAGTCCCATAAGGTTGTAATGGAGTTCCGAATCACAATGCAGAATGGGGTGGAGCAAACAGAACTAGAAATAGAAAGCACAAATAATCTCTGCACAACACATTTACACAAAGAGCTTGCGTGTCTCTTGAGTGTCTTTTTGTCAGGGTTGCAGGGTTGCATTAGGACACCAGTTAATATTTTGGGAAATACAATTAAAAACACTTTCTCTGTTGATGTACAGCTGAGATTATCTATAGGTGGCTCAGTGATTAGCACCTTTTAGGGTTCGGGTTTGATTCCCGCCTCGTGTCGTGTCTGTGGAGTTTGCATCTTCTCCTCGTGCATGGTGGGTTTACTCGGGATTCTCTGGTTTCCTCCCACAGCCCAAAAACTTGCAGATTAGACTAAGTGGTGTTTCCAAATTGCCCATAGTGTGTGAATATTGACAGGAGTAACTGGGAGTAAATACAATGGTCAACATGGCCCCCACGGTTCCTAGATGGATATATCCAAAACAATGTACAGTATATGTATACATATTTGTTTTGCTTTGTTTGTGTGTGTCAAATATTTTCTGAACGTATAGGCATCTCACAGCTCCAGGGTCCCAGACTCAATCCTGAACTTTGATTTAGAAAATATCTTTACTTTAGGAGCTGGACAAAAAGTATGCACACACACACACACACATTAGACACACACAGCAGTTGAGCACATCATGCGAGTTGAATGGGTTTAATCTAATCTTGACTGCAGTTTCTGACTTTAGTGTGATCATCTCTCTGTGTGCCCTTCATATTTCAGGCAAATATTCGAGAGCCGTGACCGATCTTCAATTAGCCCCATGTTATCCGGGACAGTAACCCGCCGGAGCTTTTCACATGTACTTCATTATGGCTTCACACACTCCAGGACTCCCACTGCTGCTCTGAATCAGAGTTCATTCTGCGCTGCTGATAATGTTGAACAGCCAGAGAGAGATTAACCTAAATAAATCAGTCACTGCTGAATTCATATGACCAGATGAGCGCATTAGAGAGACACCACTGACAGGGTGTCTGCAAATAAATGTTCAAAATTTGTAGAATATTATGTATAATCAGACTCAGAAAGATAATCGGAGTAATTAATTATTCCCTAATACATCAGTTACTTTAAAAACATTGTGGGCATTTTTTTTTTCAAACCCTTTTTCAAACTCCAAAATACAGGACATGTACATTGGTAACGAATACTTGTAAGCGTTCTCAATCATAAGCGTTCTAAATATAGTCTTATTTAAGTCATTAGTTACAATCATGGTGTATCACTATTCATTATACACAAATGTCCTGTACTGCACAATCTTTAGGACTAATAATGACCTGTGTGCGAGTGCAAAGTGAAAATGAACCATGTGTAAAAAAAAAAAAATAACACAAATTAAAAATGTAATCTAGAAAGAAAGAAAGCAAGAAAGAAATTATAATTGGTATAAAAAATTACAATTGAAATTAAGTAAAGCTAAAATGTAAAAATAAAAAGTCTATAAAAAACTGCATACAAATCATGTGAACCAATACAAATAAAATATAATAAAATAAAGTAAAATATTAAACATATCATGTTGGGGAAAATCAGAGGAAATTACTCATTCACATTTAAAATTATATGAAAATATATTAATTGTTTGGTAAATTTGTGAATTGTGGAAAGAAACAAATATGTTTAAAAAATAACGTAAGTGAAAGAGTTAAAAAAATCACATATGAAATTAAAAAAAACAGTTAATAAAGTGAAAAAGGGAGTGAGTGAAATGTTTTTAAATAATGTTATTAAATATCAGATGTGAAAATGAATTAACCTTATTAAAAATCCCATGTGATTACATTATTAGTGATGATCAGGCAAATGTGTTTAAAAATTATAGAAATAAATACATTCTTTATTCTTCAATTATATATGATTAAAAGTAATTCATGTTTTAAAAATCACATATGAAAATTAATCAATTAGGTATAAAGAAAATTGAAAAAAGAAAAAACAGATGTGAATATGAATGAGCAAAAATATTTTTTTAAATGTAATGTAAAATTAAAAGTCAACAAAACAGAAAACTTATTTTTCTAATCACATGTACAGTAAATTAAAAATATACTGTGGGGAAAATCAGATGTGAAACTGAATGAACCATATTAAAAATCATATGAGAAAGTCAAACAAGTAAAATCACATGATAAGTGAAAATATTATCTATAAATTGAATGTGAATAGAAGTCAATTGTTCATTTTAAAAAATCACATGAATTGAAATTGAATGTAATTAAAAAATGGAGAAAAAAAACGTGTATATAAACTAACAATATTAAAAATCACATGTGAAGATAAGTGCATTGTTTTAAAAATGACATGAAAATGTATTCATCATGTTTAAAAAAAATAACGTGGAAATTATTTTATTGTTTTTTAATCAGATGTAAATTAAACAAATCACAAGGGAAAATCTGATGTGAAAAATCAATTACTTGAAAATAACATTTTATATATATATATATCTATATATATCACCTTATTACTAAATACTGACAAATTCCAATGTTTATAATGCCTTTTGTTGTTCTATATAAATATTACAGTGACCATATAACAGGTCATTATATTATTGTTGTTATTATCAAACATTTTGTACTAGATAAAAAGTGTTACAGAAACAAATATAAATTTTCTAAGATTTGGAAGCCATAAAAAATGAGTTATGACTCTGATATGAAATGAAAGCACATTTCGGCACATTTGTCCATCATATTTGCACTTGTTATTTCCCTCCACGCGACGAGCTACGTGATCTATTCTTATGATAATAGGAGACTGTCGTGTCCATATGCTGTCACTCTTTAAAATGCTAATTAAAAAGTGTTTAGAGAGCAGGGCTCTTTATTCTCTCCACACACTGAGAGCGTGGCAGAGGAGACCTCTCTATAATTAGACATGCTCAGTGTTCCACACCAGTGATTAACATGCTGAGAAAAGGATATTTAGTTCAATAATAATAATAATAAAATAATGGGTTGGGAGGAAGAGAAAGTTTGACCTGTTGAGAAAGCTGAAACTTGCTTCAAAGTCAAAGTGCATTAGGAGGAGTTTTTTTTTTTTTTTTTTTTAGTGCATGATGCAGTTTAAACACCATCATCTTTTTATTTGGTTGCTTTGCCTTAGTGTGCTTGTGTAATTCTCTCTCTCTCTCTTTCTCTCTCTGTCTCTCAGCTGAACTTCAGAGGCAGATTGAAAGCTTCCTTTTATTCCACCCATTTTCTCCAACATCTTTTTTCATTGTTTTCCTGCCTTCAAAGTCACTCACTCCCCTCTTCTATTTTCTCTCCGCCCCGAAGACCTTGACGCTTCACTTCGATTCCAAGGCTTTGCTAGCATTTTATTTTACTGCATTGTTGATTTCTTTGCCTTCTGCAGCTGAGTGATCTTCAAAAAGGGCACCAAGAGGTGTGAGACACCTTGATGTCACCAGCGATAGATACAGCTTCTCTCTGAGGGACTCACAAACACACACACACAGAGAGAGAGAGAGAGAGAGAGAGAGAGTCTGGAATCTGCTTTGTGAAATGATGAAAGTTTCATGAAGTGAAAGGGAAAAATAACACACAGTCTGTCCAAATAAAAAGTCACACAAACGTCACATGTGAATAATCAAACATTACAGTGTGCAGGAGTCATTTTTCAAACTTTTATTATTTTTCCCATATATTGTTTATTAATTTTTCTTTTTCACAATTCATTTTTCACATGATCTGATTCATTCATATTTGCCTTTGGTGTTTTGATGACTTGTTTATTTTCACATATAATTTCTACATGATTCTTTCTTTTTCAAATTTACATTTTTTCACAACATTCATTTTCACATGAACCTTTTTTACATTATTCATTCATTGTCAAATGTTTTTTTCTTCTTCTTCTTCTTCTTTTCTAAATGAATAGTTTCATGGCAAAAGAAAATAAAACCATCCAAAAAAAAAACAGGTTCATGCAAAAGAAAAAAAAAAGTACTAAAAGCTGATAGATAGCATTTGTGTGCATGTTATATTTGCATCACAAAGGTGTTAAAATGAACAATTTATTAACATTATTCTAATCATAACAGCGCTTATGTTGCGGTCAGGAGTAGCATTGGACTACAATTCAGAAGGTCCCAGGTTCAAATCCCATGACCACCAAGTTGCTCCTGTTGGGCCCTTGAGCCTCAAATGTATAATGAGATTTTTAAAAAAAGTTGCTCTGGATGAGGGCGTGTCTCCTAAATGTAAATAAGTTTGATTTTCATATGATTAACATCATAGATTGTGTCTGTATCAATATAACTATACATATATATTTTTTTTTTATTATAATATGGTGGGTGAGTTTTAGAAAGAAATACTACAGTCCAAAACATTCAGGTTCCAATGCGTCACTACAGCACTTCTACCACTTCGCTAGTCGAGAATAGAGCCGAAGTGCGTAGTAGCCCATGACTGCTGGGGAACAGCAATGGATTTAACAGACTATAAACAGCCTTTTTCTTGGTTCAACATTCTAAAAACACATTTAAACCCTTCACAAAAGCTGATCATGTGACACACCGACTGTCGCTCTGTGCACCAGGGTTCATGTTTAGTCCCGAAATGCAGCCGTGTCATGTTGCCCAAACATGTAAATCGAAGATTTTTAAAAGACACATCCGTAGCAATTATCAAATTAAATATTGTTCTAGACAACCTCGTGTGTCTCAGGAAAACGATGTGCCAGAACTGAATCCTTCATTGTCACACATGTCTTTTATTAATGATTCATTAGTTTTCACATGTGATTTTTGTCAAAGGATTCTTTTCTTGTATCTAGTCTCGGACCTGTGGTTCATTTTCAAACTCAATCTGTCATATCATTTGAGATCACATGTGCAATTTGATGGCACAACATAACGAAACACAACATTTATTTATTTGTTTATTTATTTATTTCCAGTTTTTAATCATCTATTAGAACACAGAGTTCTTTCTTTCTTTCTTTCTTTCTTTCTTTCTTTCTTTCTTTCTTTCTTTCTTCCAGCTTTAACCTCATGCCTTCCATGTTACTCACATAATCTGATTTTTTTTTTTTTTTTTTTTCAAAAAAAATATGATTCACATTTCCTCATGTGACATTAGACTCGGCTGAGTTAAGTTGAATTTTACTCTAACACACTTGTATTGCTTTGGGGCCAGTTAAAAAAAAAAAAAAAAAAAGAAAAAAAGCAAGGCAACTGCAGCATCAACAAGCCTCATCCCTCAACATACGCAATGCTCTTTGAATTTGCTCATGTCTCAATTTTGTGAAATAGCCTTCACTCAGCAGAAAAGATCTGAACAGAGCAGAAATTAAAATTAAAGCTGGAAGACAGGGTTGAAAGCAGAGTTTTCAGTGAGACTCTTCAAAGGCAGTGGCTGAAAATCCCTGACTTGTTCCATCTATCCAGGCCTACTCAGGCTGTTGCACACCAGCCTTTGGAAAATGACTTCTCTCAGCCCTGAGGTGCAATTCCGTGCAGCAACAGACATCTGCGTGGACACGGAAGTTCTTCCAAAGATCATGCTTTGTTCTGGAGACTTTCCCCCCTTGCCCCTCCTCATATTCCCCTCTCCAGCTCCATCTCCCTACAGCTTCTGCATCAACGTAATTGGAGATCATTACACGGCCACAATGCGTCTTGACGGAGCTTGGGGTCCGTAATGGAGCTGAATAGCGGGGCACACTTCAGCGCGTGCCGTCTGGGCGAACCCAAGAGCCGGGGAGTGGCTGAAGAACATCCAAATTGAAATGAAGTGGAGATTTCCTGTCCATAATACCATTGGCTGGCCTGAGTAGGGAGAAACCACCGTAGATTACTGGCTTACATATGACCACTCTTGTGTTTTTGTGTTTCGGGGTTTTTTTTTTTTCCCCCTTTTTTTTTTTTTTTTTTTTTTTTTTTGCTCTGGCTGAAGTGGGGTTGGGGGGTTGCCTCTGCACTTCAAAAGAATTTGTAACAAACCTAATTCATCTGAAGCGTAGGATGAGCTGGTAAGAAAGATGAAAGATGAAAGTCTTGTTGGCATGGAAACTGAAAGCACATCAGTGCCTCGTGGTACACAAAAGGCAGCCGGCGATGCCGCATCTCTAAAAGCGACCCGCAAAGGTTTTTGGTAGCAGCATGGAATTGTTTAGAAAATTACCCAATTATGATTATGAAGAAAGTTCAATTTGGAGTATTTTTCTACGTTATTTGGAGTGTTTATATTACATATACTGTATAGAAATAAAGAATTAATCTATCCGGGTGTTGACTATTGTTAGTGTTTAAATATGTTACACCAGTCCCTGTTTAGATCACAGTATAAACATTCTGTGATATTTTAAGAATTCGGGTTTTTTTTTTTAGTAGAAGTATTTATTTTTTTTTATAACGCATTAGATTGACTAGTTTTAATAGTCAGAGAAGTTATTGAATACATAAGACTGACAAAAGTCATTTCTCTCTATGTTGATCACGAGTGTAGGCAGTAAGAGTTAATTGAGAAAGAAAGGGAGAGAGAGAGAGAGAGAGAGAGAGAGAGAGAGAGAGAGAGGGAGTTAGCTATGCGTGCATGTGTGAGTGTAAATCTGTGTGAGATCTCTGAAAGGGGAATTCCACACCTTAAGGCAGAACTGGCACCGTTCACTGTGCAGAACTCAAGGTAGTTTAATTTCTCTCTCATTCACTGACAGCAGACATGCACACACACACACACACACACACACACACACGCACACACACGCACACACACACACACACACACACACACACACACACACACACACACGCACACACACACGCACACACACACACACACACACACACACACACACACACACACACACACACACACACACACACACATTATAACAGCTCAGTTTCAGTGGTAATATCACACACACAGAGCCGTGCACCAGTGAAAGCGCACTCTCTCACGTTGCTGCTCACCACATGAAACATTTTCTCGCAAATACATGTTTGCAACTTGTAATTTTCCATCAACCACCACTTTAACTAAAAGCACACTGCTGTAGTAATTACAAGGATGTTTTTAGGCACTGAACAAGATCAGGATGTGTGTGTGTGTGTGTGTGTGCGTGTGTGTGTGTGAATATTTGTATGTGGCCAATTTTGTGTCTCTCAACTAAATGCATGCATTTTTGTATGTCAGAGAAATAAAGGAGAAAAACATGTGTTGAGAGGATACACTAGGATAAATAATAATAATAATAATAATAATAATAATAATAATAATAATAATAATAATAATAATAATAATAATTCCATATGCATGACTCAAGGCTTTCTTATTTTGTGGCATCTGCACACTTAAACACCCTGGAGAACAAAGTGTGTGTTTGAGTGATTTGTGATCACATGTTTAAAAATTGTTCTGATAGTGTGTGTGAATTGATGTGAACATGTGTGAAAATTAATTAACCATAATTAACCTTAATCATAGCAGGTGGGGGCCGGGTGTAGCCCATAGAATTTTTTTTTTTTTAATGCACTGTATAAATTCTTGAAAATAAGTATGAGTTTGTTACGGCATCAAATGTAATACTGAAACCAAAGTCGTATTTGAGCTTCAACTTTTACTGCATAACAAATATTTAATTTCCTCTTGAGGTCCATATCCGGAGGTTCTACCACAGTCGTACAAAGCGTGAATAAATACAGTGTCACCAGTTGGGTGTCTAGATGGAGAGAGAAACGAGGTCTACATGACTGTGATTCGTAGGTCGGACATATTTAGAGAAAGTTCTGTGGCATTCTGAAAGATTTTGTAATATTCTGGAACATTTTAGAACTTTCTAGAAGATTCAGTAAAAAAAAAATGAACATAAACTTTAATTTAAAAAAATGAAATAAAAAAAGGTGAAGTATGGTACCAGACAAATGAAGGGTAATTGTTTTGTATTTTATTTAGATAATATCATAAGAAAGTGCTTTATTTAATGCTTTCTCTTTAATGATTTGTGTTGAACAACAAATTGTTTATTGTCAATTATAAATTCTATTCTTTGATGTTCTTACATGACATCAAGATGCTTATATGATGCTGACCTGAACATTGGTGCTAGTCAAATAAATTGTAATTAATTTTATTGGATATTATTTTGAAGTAAAAACAAAAAAAGAAAGAAAGAAAAAAAGGGGGTGGGGTAATGAAATCAAATTAATAAATTCTTTACTTACATTCTAAGCCATGTTGCTGTTATGGAAACTACTTGGACCCCAATGAGTAAAGGTTGTTGTTGTTGTTGTTGTTTGTTTGTTTATTTATTTATTTATTTATTCATTTTATTTAAATGGACTTTATTTGATTTTTCATTTAACTAAAATGGCACTCCTTATATGTGAAAAGAAAAAAAAAACTGGAAAACAGTGAACTGTAAACAACATAAGGAACAAAAGCCACTGCGGTGTGATATAACAGTGAACTATAAGTGTAGATCTCTCGCTGTCGCCGTGACTCCTCTGTAGCGTTCCTCATGTACACTCCCGGGTACAGCAGTTTGATCCCTCTGTAACTCCTACAGTGTCACACATGCACAGACGAAGACTAACTTCAAAAGCTCTCGCTGACGTGTTTTAAAGAACATCGCCACATTCATCTCCAGATGAAGGATAAAAATATAAATTAGATGTAAAATATAAAAGTCGAACAGGGGTGTGTAGGGCTGGCGGGGGGATGTGGGACGAGAAGAGCGTCTCTTTAACAATAGGAAGAGGCGAAAACGTGTTTGGTTCATCGATATACACGCAGTTATTAATGAAGATTGCTTACTTTTTTATACAGTAGTTTGTTTACTGTATGGTATCGTGTGTACGATGATTATCCACAAAACGCAAACACAAATTGGCACGTTTTCATCTTGACCCAGAGATCACAGTTTTTTGTTTTTTTTTCCCTGTGTATGGTGAGAATCATTACATTCCTCCTGATGAGTTTGGTGTGTCTTAACTTTTCTGTGAACTTATAAACACTTGGGCTGGTCCTAATCATTGATGACCCTGATTTCCTGCCAATTAAAACTTTCCTGACACTCGTTATGGTGCTGTAACTCCATCCATCTCACATTGTGTTAGTGTGTTAAAAAAATTTTTTTTTTTAAGCTCAAAAGACACTAAGTGGTAGCCACACGTTTTATATTTAAATGAAACAAATCTCTCATTTATGAGTCCATGTACCAGTATTATCTACATACTGACCTTTTAGTTTTGGACATAAAACATACTTTTGATTGTTCTTGTAGTTTGTCTTTCTGACTATGAAGACGTGCTATAATCATATCGAGTGTGGATGTTTTCTTTAATGCAGGAGAAGTCAGTCTGTGCAGCCGTAGTAGTGGATTGCGTGGATTACTCCAGTACAGCGTTTATATAAAAGTCATGAGGAGATGAGAGCTGATCTTCACTGCTCGGCTCTAGTTATTTTGCATTGCCTTGGAAAGTCAGCAGCACATGAGGCCACTTTACTTTCTACTCGTCAGTCATTCAGTTGATATCAAGTACTACACATGGTGGTAGTTGGTGGTTGGTGTAATGCAGTCAGGTATGAAGTCACATTTTGGCTGGTGAGAGTTATGGACAGTTTTCAGATTCTTGGTTCAATAAGCTCCATTTTGATACCAAGTTTCTGACTTGAAGATGTTTCACGTCCAGTTCCTGAAACACGGTCAGTGGGAGTTTGTTTTCCAGACGGATCTTCGGGAGGGGGGGGGTGGCGGTGGGGTGGGGGTGGGGGGGTTGATTTAAACCCTATTTTAGGATTATGTAAATGAGGATTACACGATGTACTAAGAAAGAGGGAATCCTCAGCATCATTTCGACACCAGGATTTCACGGCTACAACTAAAAATATTTTCACCAGCAGTGCAGGTTTATGGACCAAAACAAAAAAAAAAAAACATATTTACTATGAAAACTGGAGTAACCAGCTTGGACTAATAGTGTTCATTGAAGTGCTTTAATACAATGTTTAGGGTTAAAACTTTCTCCATTCTGTTGAAGGATGAAGAAGACTTGGTATTTATTAAACGTGGCAAAATTGATCATTTGACAAATTTCCTCTACATCACAGTATCGTCCATAGCGCAAAACTAATCTGTGCAACTTAATACCTGACTTGATATGACTCATATATCACACATACTGTACAACGCTGGGGGATTTCTCTGGAAATTCCTTTTCTGGCTCCTTTTATTGGGAGCACGACTTTAGGAGGGTCCCTCGCTGGTCTTAAATAAATACTCGGATTGTTTTAAGATTTTTTTTGTTTGTATTTTTGTAGCTCTGTGCTATCTGTGCTGTTGAAACAGATCGACACTAATCCATATCCTTGATGGGACAGAAGACACACCTTAAGACCCCCCACAAAAAAAAAAAAAAAAAAAAAAAAACTGGGGCTTTCCCGTATCCACAACAGGTCTCATCAATCACTTCACTTTCTGGCTTGCGTCCACCTTTTCTTCTTTTGCATTTCAGACTTTTTAGGTTTTCCCCCTGTCCTCCCTCCCCCTCTCTGACTTTCCCTTTATTCCATACTCTCATCTTCTTTTTTCACCTTCAATATCTCTTTCCATCTCTTATCCCTTCCTCGTTTATGCTAGCCGACACATGTTGAAAGGCAAGCGGGCCTTTGGCTTTCTGGAGTTGCTCCAGGTCCAGCAAAGCTCTGTGAGGCAGGACGATGGGCTCTCCTCAGCCGTCCACGCACAGAGGAACAGGGACGGCACGGGGCTCGGATAGGCTTGCTACCTGGACTCTATCCAGCTGTTACCTCAGCGTCTGTCGATGAACGATGTCTGCTCAGTCTAGTGGCCTGAGGACATGCTTAATATCTCTGAGGTGGAGCACACCTGAGGGCCTGCAGGCTGTGAAAACAAACACCCCAGTTAGTCTCCACTTTATTGGGATGGTAAAATGATTATTAGTTTGATCATCATCGTTGCCGTTTAAGGTTTCGGGGAAATGATTTCAGGACCTGTAACACATTGAGTAACGAGTCTATACCCAGCTGGAAGGTGGATAAGTGTGTTGTTGCCTTTAGCAGCTCATTAGGAGTTGAGGGAAATGAGACTCGTGCTGAGACCAATGGTGCCAGTCCACGTGCTCCAGTGAGAGCGAAGCCATAAGAGGATACACTGAGTGTTTGCGTTGTTCATTTGTGTGCATGCACGTGTCATGGCCTAGCAGACAAGGCAAGCTAAATGGGTAGGTGCACCCACAATGATCTCTTACCTTCCAAAAATGTGTGTGTGTTTTATTTTTTACACGAAAATGTTCCTCTCCATTGGGAATCTGTGTACGTACGGTAACTGTTAGTGTTGGTGGTTAATCGGACATTCTACAAACTCCAGCTGTCCGAACCAAACAATGAGATAATTTGGCTTTACATCGAGACACAATGCTCTATTTTCCTCTTTCACATTTCAAACATTTTAATTCACAACAGAAACTGAACTGTAAAAAAAAAAAAAAAAAAAAAGACAATTACTGCGTCTCTTACTGAGATTAAATATGTCAAGAATGATTATTTTATAAACTAAACACCAAAGATGTGTACGTGTACTTTCGAGACTTCTTTAAACTTTCTCTGAAGTGCTGAAGGCATCTGCATTGAGGCCCTCAGGGTTCCCTTATGGGTAAAAGATACACACATAGTCATCAGACCAGATCTACAAGGCTCGGAAAAGAAAAAGAAAAAGAAAAAAAGCCGGTTTAATCACATTTTAATTCATTAATTGTTTTTTCAGGAAAGGAAAAAAGATGCACATTTTTGGAAAAGTCACACAAAAGTCAATGTAGACACAAAAATTTGGGCAACATGATTCCTGCCTCACTGGGCCTTTATTAGTGCTTGTCGCAGTTCTGATTTTTGGCCACTAGTCAACAACTCTCACTGATTCTCTCTCACCCTCTATAGCGCTTATCCAGCGCAGGGTTTTTCGGAAGCTTGGACCCTATCGCAGGGGACTCGAGGTACTAGGCGGAGTAAACCCTAGATGGGTGCCAATGTATCGCAGAGCACACAAGCAAACACACACACGCACACACTTACACACACTTACACACTCACATGGTGCAGGCAGTTTGAAAATGGCAGTTAGCCTAATCTGCATGTCTTTGGACTGGGATGAAACAGGATGAACCCTGAGGAAATCCACCAAGCACACAACCCACACGCAGACCTAAAAGCGCCACCGTGCCAGCCTGAAATCTTAACTACATGAAGCTAAATGGGGCGGTAATGATGCTGCACAACGTCTAGAAAGGAAGCAAACAAATATCCAGCAACACTTTTATCTGGTCACATACTGTAAATCATTAGTATTCCACTGGAATGTAAAGTGTACAAAGAGGTGAAAGCTTTATTTCTGATCAAAATGAGAGATATAAATGGTGGATCTCAGAGACGACCCTGATTTGGGCCACAATTCCACGAGCAGTAGAGCAATAAAAGGTCAGAAGGAGTCATTTTCTCCAGAATCATTTCTACATTCCTGATCCCAAACCTTTTGATTTCTCTCTCCCAGTTTCTCTCTGCCCATCACCCCAGTCTCTGCGGAGGGGGATCAGAGCATTACATTGGTCTTACAGAATCATCCCCCCCATCACCACCACCGGTAGCACCACCAGCACTGCACCTTACATTTGATCCGCTTGCCAGGTGACCCACTGAGGGTCGACCTGACTCCTCCCTCCTCAGCCTGGCACACCATGCCCACTTGGCACTGCCTCGCCTCCCCTGCCTGTGAGACGTCCGACGACTGGCACAGAATGAGAAAAAACAGCATCCGCATTGTGGCACGGCAGCGTTGGTAATGAACCCAGAGCTGCTAGGATTCGTCCCGGTGGAAGTTTGGTGTTAAGACAGAAGCTTTACTCTTGTAGATGACTTTCATGCATCGACTGCTGGAGCTGCAGTGATTTTTTTTCTCATGAGTCGGACGTTAGCGTCCGATCATGATGCTTCCTGTTGAACTGCGCACTTTTCAGGTCCGAGTTCAATAACGGCGTTTTTTTACCTTTTTGTTTTTTGTTTGTTTGCAATTTGTGTCTGCGTATGGGAGGGGGGGAGGGGGGGGGGCAGGATGCTGTTTTGGCTCATTTAAATGGATTTTCCTCTTGCACTGGCTGCCTTTCATTGCGTTGAAGAGAAACCGAGGGCCGTTTGGTGAGCCTTAATGAGCCTTAATGAACATGGAGCCTGCCTTCGTCTGCCAAGTGTGTAACACGTGCGAGCGCCTGTGTATCGCAAAAGCCTACCTCAAGAGGTATACATGCTCTTTTCTTCTCCTGAAGCGTTCCATTTCTCGGCAACCTCGTTCCGACATTGTTCATTACCAATTACAGGAAGCCGCTGCCAATACGTCCTTCGAGCTGCCATGTTCACGTGGTGCCATTCACATGCAGATGCCCGTAAATCCCTGGCTTGCTTTGTTTTCACAAAGAATCATTTGCTTTCCTTTTTCTGATTTTGGACGTTATATTCCACAGCTTTACTGTAACAAAAGTATTATGTAACTAAATGTTCGCTTGGTGGACACTTCATGTGTGCTTTCTCTTTCTTTCACCGTGAGTATCGACTGTTATATGCTTGATTCTGATTTGACAGAAGTTGGAACAGATGCTCCAGCTGCAAGAATTATAATAATGCACTCGTTCTAATATGTTATCATTCCTATAGAAACCTGCACACATAACCTAGCATAAGTTTATATAAGTATATATCATTTATTTGGTAAAAAGAAAAAAAAAAATATATATATATATACCTTGAAAAAAAATATATGTTTATCTTGAATTTATGTAATGAGTCTCCAGATTCAGCAATTTATAACAAGCCAACAGAAGAAAGTCCTCAAGATTTCTGACGAGCTGCATATTTTCACCTTATCAACATCAACAAAAAAAAAGAGAGAGAGAGAGAGAGAGAGAGAGACTGGTTAAGGAACAACTGATTATAGCTGTTAAAGTGTAAGTGATAATGGGAACCAATTTGTCTCACTGATTTGAAATGTAATGAGAAATCGTCAGAATGAGTAAGAGGAAGTTTTTTTTTAATTGTTCAAAAACTTGTCAACAACCTGAAAGGCAACAACAAAACTTGCCGTGTTATAAGAAGAATAAATACTTTGGAAGCTAGGAAACCCTGTTTTAGTTATTATTTATTTAATAGTCGTGCAATGTTTTGTTTCGTTCCATCCATCTGTGTAGGAACCTCTGCTGTCCAACTCGGGCCTGCGGAGGCCGATGGTGACCGTTGTATTTATTCCCATTTTTATGACCGTGGTGGAACCTCTGGTCAACATTCACACGCATTCAGACACGACAGGCAAATTTGGGACGCTAATTAGTCTAATCTGCATGTCTCTGGACTGTGGGAGGAAACCAGAATACACAGGGAGAACATGCAAACTGCTTACACACAGACCCCGAGGCGGAAATCGAACCCAGGACCTGGAGGTGTAAGGCAACAGTGCTGACCACAACGTCACCGCATCGCCCATGTTATCTTTAGGTCACAATAATCTCTTTTTTTACTGTTAAATAAAAGGCGAACTATACTAAGCGTGATTGTTCTTACTTTTGTTAAATACTACTATTACTACTACTACTACTAATAATAAAATGACTGTCATGTTAAAAAAAATGACTTCTTTTGTATAAATCAAAAAGCTGATTTTAGGCAAATTTCTAAAGCCTTTTCGTCTCTCTTTCATTCTCTTTCAGAGACTTTTTATCCTGCTCCTTCTTCCCCTCCCTCTCCAGAAGACGAGTGCACTTCCAGTGGCATCATAGTGGCAGCTCTCGCTTTCATCATGGGCCTGCGCTGATGTTATGCCACATCTTGAACCCTTTTTCATGTGCATTAAACCTGCTGCATTAAAAAAAAAAAAAAAAACTTAAAGCATGGCAGGAAAAACAAGGAGTGAAATGGAAGCCAAAAGATTTTCTGGAGTTGTAAGTGAAAAAAAGATGATAATAATAGTAATAATAATAATAATAATAATAAAGGAAGGAGGAGTAAAAAATAAACAGATGCCTCTCCATGAAGCGCAAATGAACTCTGCACAGCTTTCTGTGTGTTAAAATATAATAACAATAAATAAAGTATGAAGCACAAAGTAGTGGTAAGTTGGTGATCTCTAATTATTTCATGCCCCTTGGTTCTGTGGTACAAGACGACATGGTAGTGTTGGTGGGAGAGGAGGGGGGCGGGGGGGGGGGGGGGGGGAATGCTGGATGATTGACAGTGGCCCATCCCTCAGGATCTCATTAGGCTACTGACTAAAAGCTAGTGGGCACACTCACGCTGGTCCTCTTTTAGTCCTGTATTCAATTAGATGGGGAAAAAAAAAACGTCTTCTTTCAATAAGCAGTGGAAAGGGGAGAACGAGAGAAAAAAGGAGGGCGGGCGGCCCTGGTCTTATCTCACCCGATCAGACACTTCTTTAAAAACCCATGTTTTTGACCCTTTTTTTATTTATAATTTCTTGGTGAGAGGATTTTCGCAGTCATCTGGCTCTGTTGGTCCCAGTTCTCTCTCTTCTTCTTCTGCCTTTGTGTGTGTGTGTGTGTGTGTGTGTGTGTGTGTGTGTGTGTGTGTGTGTGTGTGTGTGTGCATGCTCTCTCGGGCTCAGGCTGGTGCGGGTCTGAATCGCAAGGCTTCTGAGGGAAGTTTGAAGTGTTCGGCCCTTTGAGAGCTCTTAAAAGGCCAGCGCTGAGCTCTCATCATCATGGATGTTGTGAAGTTCACATAAACTTTCAGAAGTTCTGCAGCCCTGGAAAAAAAGTTTTCCAAAAATAAAAAATAATAAAATAACCCCCAAACCTCTCAGCCATTAATATAATTAATGCAGCCATGCTGTGTCAAAAGGAACCTTTACATAAAAATCAGGCATTTCAACAGGATCTGGGGTTTATGGAACAAAAAAATCATTTAAATCTGAACTATTTAGTCCTGCTTTGGCATTTTATTGCAGACTATCGCTGAGCATCATGGCCAGACGATGCCGAGGCAGATGAGTGGAAGAAAATACAGAAGTACCCTTTGATTATGTCACCATATGTGGTCTACCTGTCATGGGTTCGTGATGATGAAAATGTATACAGCGTCTATTCATCTACACGTCTGTAGCATTCAAATGTGTTCAGAAACTCAGAAACTTGCTGTTTCCTGGCATTTCCTGTTAGGCATTAGGTTTCCAAACAAAACATCATAGGTCAATCTCCCAGATGCAAAAAAAAAAAAAAAAAAAACATGTCTACTGTATATCTCTCTGTCTGTCTGTCAAGAGAATAAAAACCATTTAGAGATAAACAAGAGACACTGAGTGAGTGACAGTCTTATGGGTGGAAATGCCTTGTTGATAAGAGAGGAAAATGAACTGGATTGGTCGGGCGATTCGGTGAGGGGGTCAAAATGTCGTACCCCAAGTCAACCAGTTCATCGTGAATCTCCTTGGCATTGTTTCCCTTCAAACGTAATAAACAAATAACAGCACACACTTCGATTTTTTCAACTGCGTGCATTTTGCTTTTGGCCCTCTAGCAACCAAGTACAGTGGAACCTTGGATTACGAACATAATTTGTTCTGGAAGCGGGCTCATATTCCAAAACACTCGTAAACCAAATCTAATTTTCCCATAAGAAATAATGAAAACTCAAATTATTCGTTCCACAGCCCAAAAAAAACTAATATATAAAAATAATTGATACAATATATAACGTCAAAATAAAACAAATTAACCTGCACTTTACCTTTAAATAAATTTAAATAAATTCCGACAGATAAGTGTTTCCGTTTGTGCGTGCAGGCACCGTGTATTTGTTTGTGTGTGTGGAATTAGCCCCTCGCCTCGTCTTACACAGTAAAACTCACCTCGCTTTTTAAGTTTCACACCAAACACACACACAACAGAAACACTGTTTTAACGGGGGAAAAAAGAAATCTGTCTAATGACACTCGCTTGAGCGCATATTAACAAAATCACTGCTGTAAAGTAAAAAAAAAACAAAAACATATAAACCAGCACCTTACCTTTGAAAAGAATCCCGACAGAGCAGAGTTTTCTGTGTAAAGCAGAGAGTGTCTGCGTGTCGGTGTCAAATTACGTGCGCGCACACACATATGAGACATGATGAAACAGAGAGGGAGACGTTGGTTATACCAGTAAGAGACGAGCACTAAGACGCAGCAGGGGAGACGATTACCCACAATTCCGCAGCGCAAGAGAGAGAAAAATCATTGGCTCAGTTGTGATCACTTGCCGCTCGTTGTCAAAATAAGAGGCGCATACGTGATACATGATACTCGGCGCTCGTAAACCAAGACTTTCCACTGTAGAAAAGTTCATGAACGTACTCATTTTAGGAGACATAATTTTGGCAAATGTTTTCCGTTTTTTCTATACAATATTGTGTATATATACTGTCAACATATATTCTGAGTTACAGATATTCTGACATTTTTTCTAAAAACCACTGAAATCATCTGCAAAACCAAATCAAACATATGGTGCTTGGACCCACATAAGTTCAGTTGTCACTTATCAGTCTGCTTACATCATGACTAAAAATGTCATTTTAAAATAAATGTAAACATGTTAGTCTGAGTGAACTCGTACTAAATTGAAATCCTCAAGACTGGACTAGTGGACCCAGATACTGCAATCAGACACAGAAATCAGCCGAGTCACACTGCACACGCCGCACTGTTCACTCCCTGGGCTTTGACCCAGAAATATATATAAGTGACCACGTTTTAGGCAAAAAAAACAAAAACAAAATACAAAATGGAAAACGTCCAAGCTTGCAAAAGCTGTGTGCTTCTGCAGCATGCTCAGTAAAACTTATCTCAGACACTTACATCAGACTAAACAGTGCTCAAAGCATCGTCCCACCAAATACCCACCAGTAATTAGTGTTTACTGGGTTTTAAAGGGTTTTTTTTTTTTTTTATCCTTGATCTAGAACACCTATTTGCATGTACAGTACCTAAGACTTTTGCAACATTCTGTACTTAACAGCCTCTGAAATTAACTATAAATAAATAAATAAAATTATCCAGGATATTAAATATTAACAATAATAACAAAAACAACAACAAACACAGATTTAATCACCACATTCCTACATACATTTAAATAACCAAGTAATGTAAAACGTTCAGGCTCCACAGGGGTCACTTGAGTATTAGATTTTATTTCTAATGACATTTTGTACTGTAGATTCTCTGATTTGTAATGAACAAACTCGAGTGACAGCGATGTTTTATCAGCATTTAAGGGTTTACTGTTTAAGATTGTTGAAGGGTGCGTCAGAATCAGTTCTCTTCTAACTGCTCTTGTTTGTGAAATTTAGCGCATGTATATTATTTACTGATTAAGCCGATTACTGAGCTAAAATCGTTATTAATGTCTTTCATAGATGCCTTCAAACACGGTAAGAGCTTCTAACATGATGTGATGTTTAAATTCTGAAACTAACCAGGCTTTTAAATTCAAGGTACATCGCTGTCCAGTTAAGTACGGAATAAAACACTGTAGTTATAGAACAGCAATCTTCTGTTTTTTATGTACTGATGAACGGCTTGAGGAAACTTAAGGAAAAATGATTCCCTGTGTTTTGTTCTTTTTCCATGTTTGTATTGAAATTACTGTAGTAGATCCCCCTATTGTGAGCTCATATAAGAAGAAGAAGACCCTTCCTTGGCTTGTTCTGTTCTCTGGCATGGGTGTGGCTCAGCAGCACACACACAAAAATGTGTTTTAGACACAAAAATTGGACATTTGGGGGAGGAGTGAAATAAATTTATTTAGAGGTGTGAAAATGCATGACCTGAGGAGATCTGAGACCTGCGTTAGCTTGTTAAAGAAATAGTCAAATATGGGAGGTTTAAAAGTAAGGAGTCTCCAGTGCAAGAAAAAAAAATCAAGACCTGAGGATGAGTTTACATTTTCTGGTTTCTGAATAGGAAAAAGATTCTGCATTTCTGTTGTCTTAACTTTAAAGTACACATTCATAAGGGAATATGTGAGTTTATATCTGCTCCAACATATAAAGGTTAAATATGTGTCTCCACCATAAAAAAAAACTTCACCATGAAAATGATCATAGAAATGAGCACATTTATAATAAAACTGTAACTGTGAATGTCAGAGAAAATGAATGAAAACCTTCTGAGCAATCAGTAGGGAGAGTTTCACTCTCAAAATCCCTTTGCTTTATGTTTATCTGTATATTTCTATCTATTTTATCTTTTCTATATTTAAGTCAGCAAAAGTACATCATGGATCGTGGCTGGTTAACTTTTGTTATTTTGCGTTGAAGCTCTGAGGATCATTAAAATGAGCTGATGACTCTGCAGTGAACCTTCATCACAGTCAATTATAGAGAGTAACGCAAGTGTATCAATGACTATGGGGAAAAAAAAAAAAAAAAAAAACACTAGAAGGGCAAATAAGCAAAATGTTCTGTGCTGATTAGATAGATATCCTGCAAGCCTTCCATCACAACCCGAAACCGTACAAGATGAAAAAAGCTCAATTTGGTAAGAGAGTCTGGCTATTACCCATCTCCAATTATAGAGGATGGGTGTACTGTTCTTGCTCTGGCTTAATCCCCTCTTAAATTAGAAGAGCGGCAGCCAGGCTCTCAGAGCGACGCATACGGTCCACTCGCTCACCGCTTTTCATTATGTGTACAAAAAGCAGACACACACGCTTGCACAGTGGCTCACAAAGCGTGAGGCGTCAGTCATCGGAGGAGATTGCGCTGCCTCTTGGGTTCAAACCGGGATTTGTACACTCAAGCAAAACATCTTTCAGCCCCTCTTTTGTCCAGCCAATTTATCCAGGAGGCAAAAGACTGAGCGCTAACCCCGCCATTACGTTCAGCTTGTTCTATCGCTCCCATCATAGCCAACAGGACTTTCTATATCCAGCTGGATACTCAGATGCTGTGACTGATATTGTATTCCACCACAGCAAAGCTTATAGAAATTAAATATGTCTGGGATGCACCACAGATGGATGTGCTTGAGAAACACAAGCACAAAGGATTATAGTGGTTTCCAGCCTCGCCATGTTTATAATAAACTGAATGAATAATGTTGGACATTTGTTTGGTAGTTTGTGTGTTCATGCTAAAGATTCGCCATCACGAACTCGGTTTCAATGGCTTCAAGGGGTTTCGGCCACATTAAGTAGCGATCGGCACCGGATTTGGGGTTATCCAGGCTGGAATTAATGACCGATTTGAAGGTTTCACAGAAGAACTTTTTGGTGTTAAGCCGAGTGATTTACTAAAAATTAAGAAGAAAGCAAGAAGATCAATGGAGTTTGTTTCACTCTCAAAATCCCTTTGCTTTATGTTCCATTTGAAGTCCATACTGGGGAGGGGAGACGTTCGTTGAGAATCAAAGGGCTGTCATTTTTTTTTTTTTTTTTCCTTTCAGTTTCTGGAGCTCATGCTATGGTTTAAGACTTTAAAAGTCATTATCCACGTACACAATCGGCAAATTTGAGTGGATAGTCTTCGACTGTTTGCCTCACACAAACCATGGTGATGCCAAACACGGCGCCGTAATTAAACTCATCGCCTGACACCAGGGTGCCTTATCTACCGACAGAATGCGGCACCGGCACCGTATCAGGATTCCCCATCGGCTGGTGGAGGAAAAGAGCTACAAGACACAGCTGAGCTGAGCAATCCAAGCAAACACACGTTCACCGAACTGCACAGAGAAAACAACTTAGCAGAGCTGTATATTATTCTGAGGGGGTCCAGAGTAAATAAATACAGTCTGTCAGGACGTCTGCGGTATAATGCCGTTTTTCAGACGATCTTCTCTCCCGTCCCACAGAGCAGTCATTCTCCAATCGAAAGGCTTCCCTCGTGACCACACAACCGACACGCTATGGTGCCGAAGCAGCGCTCTAAGCAGATCGAGAAACCAAACCGTAACCCTGACTGAGCTTATTGAAACTCCGATCCAGCACTTTACTGTGGCTTTTAGTCATTCTCTCTCTCTCTCTCTCTCTCTCTCGCTCTCTCTGGTTCCATCTGGCTCGTCTGGCCGGGCCCCTTGGAGGGCACAAAGGACGGATTACTGCAGCTGCCAGTCACGTTAAAAACCCTCAGCCGCTGCCGTCTTCGGCCCGCATCCTTGTCTATCACAAAAGGGACATCATTAACATGGTACAATGGAGCCCTCTGCCATCGGCCCCACACTCGCACCCTCCTTCAAGAACACGCCAATGACGTGAGAGGACAAAGAAAAAGAGCCATGAAATATTCAGATTAAATCCAGATCTCCATAATGTGATTTGAGACGCTCTCGCTCTCGGCCAGAAAATGGCATCTGATTTAAACACGGTGCGGCTGCTGACCGGACCGGTCGCGGTGCAGATCTCGAACATCAGCAAAGAAAGAAAAACTATTCCGTCTTTCTCTCGGAGCCGATTTCTTTGACGGACTGTCCGAATTTCAGGATCATTTTTCAAATATGCGTTCTGGTGATTTATTGGACAGAACTTTACATTCCTGAATGTTCCAGTGACAGAACGATTTTTAGTTCCAAGCTGACTTTATTTATAGGAGAATTTGTTTTTCACTTATTATGGATGAAACCCATTCCGTTTATATTAAAAACTAAAAAAGAAAAAAAAAAAATCAGTAATAAGTATTTTGGTAATGGTGGTTTGTGTTTCCACTGAGTAACAAATAAAATCTCCTTGACACAGCCATCGACATCCAAACCAGCAAGTCAGGTGATTAATATCCTCGTGTCCTTCCAAACCAAAGAAATGTTTTCATCATATGAATATAATTTTCTTATTTCTGGATACTAAAAGTTTTACCATTTCTAAATACCAACATCTTCAAACATTATAGATTATCATTTATCACACGTCCATAACGCATATGAATTAAGATCATATTAAGAAAATCGCAAAGGATTATATGAACATAAGGGAACACAGTTCTGAAAGTAAAAACTCTCTTTATGTCTCTATATAATCCCCTGCTACACTGATGCACTTATCCCAGTGTTCCACTAGTGCTTGGACACCAGCAAGGTAGTAAGTTTTCTGATTGGACAGAACAGAGTTTTACAGAACAATGTAGGTTCAGGATTGCACTGCATAAACCAAAGGTATCCCTCAGTTTTCAAACATCAGGCGTCCAGGATGTTCACGGCTCCGAGCCACATTCACAGACGTGCAGCAGAAATTTCTTCAGGTCCCGGTTTGATTTGAACGCCCCTTGTGTTAGGGTAGCGTTCCCGGAACGTCACTTCATTAAGGACACCAAAATCCAGGCAGATCAAACTTACATGCTGGGACTCATATAATGTCGTCATTAGATCGGCGTCAGTCCATAATGTTCATCTGTGATGGAATGAGAACTGTTTTTTTTCCTGGACTACTTCTTCTACAAGTCAAATTATTAATAATACATTCATAGTTCATTTTAAAAGGTTGATAATAAAAATAAAAATCTCTGCCTTTATGAATCTCCCTTTGTTTCCAAGTGGCTGCGTTTGATCTCTTTGCAAATGTAAAAACAATTCAAGGCGAATAAAATCGGTTTAAACTCCATATGATGTCATTTCATTGCTTTTCACTTCACACAGACCTTGAACCAAATGAGAAGCTGAAAACTGAAGTAACTGTACTGTAGACACTGGGCTCCCAAGCAGTGTGTGTGTGTGTGTGTGTGTGTGTGTGTGTGTATGTGTCAGTGTCGGGGATTAATTTAGTCTACCCCTGAGATCCAATCCACTGCCTCTCAGCGCTGCCCTCCGGAGCGACGGGTATTAAGAGAAATGATCCAGAGTGGACTGGAGAGCCGTATTGCTCTGTTTCCTCCGGTGAATTCACGGGCTGGGGATGAAGTTTTAAGGACTGGATGAGGACAGAGCCTGTCAGGAACACCGGAATCTGAGGATTTACACAGCGGTGCCGCTTCCATTTGGTGCTGAAAAGGAAAAACAACCGGCCCCGTCTCTGTTTGTGTTGCGTGATGAGTTTGTCATATTCCATCATCAATAAGCTGCACTGAACTTCGCTTAATAGTCTTTATTGATTCCAGCTCTCGTGTCCCACGTGCTGACAGAAAAAAATGTCAACAACAAAAGCAAAGATGTTTCATTTGATGCCACAACGATCAAAAAACTGGTAACACACACACACACACACACACACACAAACATACACACGTCTTTGGAAAGGGATCTCTAGATCTGCTCTCGTCCTTAATGGTAACCACAGAGTGAGTTCTCATCTATCCTTTCATCCAGTGGAAAATGTGGCTAGTCGTGGAGGGATCCTTTTCCCCAGTGAGGTTACCGTACCCCTGGGAGGCCACATCACACGCCATAGCCACCGAGAGCGCGGGATCAGATCCAATAAATATCCCTCCTTTAATGACGTTCCTCTCCTCCATGCGTTTGATCGGGAACTCCACTGCCATTGTTGGCTTTGATTAGCTTAAACTGCTTAAGTCATGACAAGTCCAGAGCGATCGCACAGACGGCTCTTTAACCACACGGGCACAGCTTGCCTCTTTATTGGTAACGTAATGGGAGAATTTTATGATGCTAGCAGATCTGTGTGCGTTCACACACATTTGGCTCGTGCATGGACTGTTACACAGTCAGTGGGAAATCATCCGTATATATATATATATATATATATATATATTTATTTTTTTTTTCCTCTTTCAGGTCAGGAGTAGCCATGATCTGCATCTGGAAAAGCCATACTGTGTTTTATTGGTGTATGGGGAGGAGTCCTGGATCACCAGTTTGAGATTAAATCCAGGCATGATGTCAGGATCCAGCGCAGCTCTGCGAACACATCGACCTGGACATGTACGTAAAAGTCCACGCTCAGAGCAGATATCTGGATGCTTACGTGATATAAATGACAGAACTTTCGATCGGTTGTGTCTCAAACGCTCATCAGAGAAACTCCGTCCTCAGCTGAATCGGCTCAGACGCATCAAAGTCCCAGTGTCGGCTAAACAGTTGAAGAAATGGAGAAAGCCCATTGGGTATGGTGTGTTTACCAGAGCACAGGAGGAATCAAAGCATGGACACGGCGTCTGGAGTCATTAAGGAGGAGGAGCAGGCTTGGGAAGAAGAAGAAGAAGAAGGAGAAGGAGAAGAAGAAAGAGAAGAAGCCCAAGTGATGAGGAGGAGATAGAAGATGGAGGAAGGCCAAGAGATGAGGCCATGGGCCCCTGGGAAGTTGAAGAAAAAAAAAGAGAGAGAAAAGGACATCAGAGCAAGCCCACCCAAGCATGTAAACGCTGTAAACAAACTGTTGAGGCATGTTTTTTCCCTTTTGCTCCACCAAACCCCAAGTCGACAGGCTTCATAACACGCAGGGTAGTAAATATTTACAGAACCGTGCTCTGTAGGTTTTAGTGTAGAATTGGGTCGCGTTGGAGATTTGAGATTAAACCTCTTTAATCATAAACAAGCACGGTGAAAAGCTAGCTCCAGGGCTGACAAGAAGACATAAGTGAGAATCAAGTGCTGATCGCTGTAAACATTTAAGGCAGGGTCTGCTCCACTTCGCTCGTACAGCGTGTGGCCCAAAAACGCCTTTAAAGTAACCTTTGGGTTCGATATGAAACCATCTGTTTTCAAGCAAAGTTTGGACAAGTTGGACAAGTTTTTGATAAGACTGGAATGTATCTTGTGATTATGATAAAATGATACACTCGCCACTTTCTAGCCTGCATTCCTATGATTTATTCAAAGCAAATGTCAAATTGGAAATGGAAATAAAACACTTAATAATATAAGAGTGAGCCATGTAAAATTTAGCAGTTTAGCATTTAAAATGCATTTGATAAATAAACACATACATGCATACGCACATGAATACATACACTCTTTAAGTGATTGGACATTAAAGTGATAATTTGACTGAAATTCTTTCATAAATTCATCATTTTCCTACGCAAACCCCAGTTGTAGTCAATAAACCAAGACATGTCTGATGTCCAACCTTTTTTTTTTTTTTTTTCCAGGCTACGATACAAGCTAACAAGTAAGCAAGGCTAATGACTCGCAACGTACAATAATGCAAACATGAAATAACTTCAATAATAAATGCATAAAGACGAATATATAAAACGTTGTGTGTTGATGAAGAGCGTGATTTTGGCTCCGACTCGTTAGAAACATTATCCTCGTGACAACCTAATATCACTCTAAAATAGCCAACTTTTGTGTGTTTCTTCACTACTTGGGCTAACCCCTCCCCAAAACAAAGAACTCCCCACAAGTTTTGCCTGATGTACTTAGTTAGTAACCAGTGTAAGGATCTAACCCCTGATGGAAACGGCAAAACACTTTTGTAAGTCGCTCTGGATAAGAGAGTCTGCCAGATGCCTAAATGTAAATGTAAACTTTTGATAACTAAGTTCTTCATTGATGGACAGATTTTTCTTTGGTTTAAAGAAATAATGTACTGTAATTGTGTACAATACCGTAGCACTGCATGAGAACAATAGTCGTAAGATAATAACTATGGTTAAGGTGCCACATATTTAATCTAAGAAATTGATCTTCATTTAACAAAAGAGAAAATGTGCAAAACCTGGGACACAATCTGGGACACTCACTCACTCACTCACTCACTCATCATCTATACCACTTAATCCTGTATTCAGGGTCACGGGGGGCCTGGAGCCTATCCCAGGAGACTTAGGGCACATGGCAGGGTACATCCTGGACAGGGTGCCAATCCATCGCAGGGCGCAGACACACACACATACATACACTCACCCATTCACACACTACGGGCAATTTGGGAACGGCCAATTAGCCTAACCTACATGTCTTTAGACTGTGGGAGGAAACCGGAGAACCCGGAGGAAACCCGCCAAACACGGGGAGAACATGCAAACTCCATGCACACAGAGACGGGAATCGAGCCTGGCCGGGGATCGAACCCGGACCCTGGCGGTGCGAGGCGACAGTGCCAACCACTACAGCACCGTGCCGCCCCATCTGGGACAATAAGATCTTATTTTTTTTACAAGGTTATTTTTCTGTGAAATGCTCCTCAGTCTGTTTCCCCAGTTCAGTTTCATATCATAAAATCAGCAAAAATACAAAATGTGGTGGTATAAAGTCATTACACAATGACATAATTATTTTTAATATAGTTAATATTTTTTTTTTTTATAAACATTTTTAATAATATTAATAATTTTTAGCAGGATTTATTTCAAAATGACATCTAATTAAAATATTTAGTCCCAATCCTGTGAGTTCTCCTCACACACTGTGTGTGTGTGTGAAAATGCTCTCACTTCCACTATTAATCAGTTCTGTCATTTAACTATCATAACTGTTTTTTGTTTGTTTGTTTGTTCGTTTTTGCAATTTCACCAAGAGTTTAAGTGATCTTCATTCATTAAGTTAACATTTCAGCACTCTCCTACAAATGTCTTATAATGTTTTAGATAGTTCATAACTCAGATCGTGTCATTTCATCTGGTAACCTCCTTGGTTGTTGTTTTTGCTTGATTCAGGCCATTAAGTTGACCATTTTGAAGTGGAGACTTTTTTTGGGGGGGGGGGGGGGGGTCAGGTGGTTTATCGGTGGTAAGGAGCTCATTTAAGGAGATCATCTTTCCACAGTCCACAAGTTCCAGCATTTCTTCATCCTCCTTCTGAATGGAGATTTACAACTAAAGTTATTCTACTGGTCAGCATTTGTTAAGATGATGAACTTACCAAACCTGTGCAACGGTACGAACCGCCTGGACGTCTGGAATCATCTTCTGGAATACTGGATGATGAAACTGTCTGTTGAACTCATGGAAAAAAGAAGGTTATGTTAAATGGATCCACAGATTTATGGAAAATGATATGATTTTTGAAATACCAAATGAAACGTCAGCGTAAAGTTTACTGTAGTTACACTGGGTGAAATATGCTGCATTCATGTTTGAAGTTATTAATCTGAAACATTTAGTTACATTTTTTTTTGTTCTACATAATTATTACAAATGACCGACAAATCCAATATCAGTAGGATGCAAATGGCTTTTTCTTTGTGGAATTACCGTCGCTCCTGTTCTTGTCCTGTTGTCTCTAAAGTGTCTTGCATACATGCTGTGTCCTCAATCCCGAGCTAAGTCGGGATTTGCCTCGGATCGAGCAGAAAAGTTGAAAAGCAGACGTGACTCACATGATGTTGGCACCGGAGATGAAAAGGAGCACACGGGCAGGTAAGCGGGGTTTTTTTTAAACACATTGAACAGGACACATTTATTCTGGCTAATGAGTCGTGTTTCCCTGCTTCGAATCTGCAGACTTAATGGTTTTTGTTCAGTAATGTCACTCGCCGGTAGGGAATTTCCAAAGTGTTTTTATTGACATTTTCGAGTTTGAATGAAGCCTTTCAACTCCAGAGAGTGCTGGAGTGAGAAGGCCTGTAACTAATCCATGGCTGAGTTTTTTGGCGTCATGTGTTCGGGAAAGGCCTGAACCGAGGAGCCGCTCATGGGATTTGGTTAGAATCCGCTCGAATGAGAGAAATCAATCAGAGCCCTTCAGCTGCACACTTCAGTGCTCGGGAGCTATTCTGCAAGCACTTAGTCATTTATTTAAACAAAGGTTAGGGGCGGGAGGGGGTGGTGGACAGGGGGGGGGGGGGGGGGGGCGGTTACTCCTACAATGGTTAATGGCACATGCAGACACACAGGCTGATGACAGACGTGTGTAAATATTGCTGAACCTGACATGACACACAAACAGACTTAAAAATCATTACTTTGAAGTGCCAATGCATCCCCGCGAAAAAATAAGCATTTAATAGCTAACTCATTGGCTCTCGAACTGAGGGGAGGGGGGGGGGGGGTGGGGGGGGGGGGGCGTTGGGCAGGGGGACTTTTACCAGACATTAATGTGTTCTATAAGCTTCTTTGGTAATATACAAATATTGATTCATATAATGACGTCTTGGATCATTAAAAGGTGCCGACATTTCATTACCCTATAATTATTCAGTATATACCCCCAAGTTAAAGCCTCTTAGATGCTTGATTTGATTTAAGTAGATGAGTGTAGGGGTAAAATGTCTTAAAATTCCCCTAAATGTTCAAACTTTTCCATTTGAATTCAGGGTAGTGATGTACAGTATATGAGCTCAGTTTGTAATTCCTGTCATGTGAAAACCCTTCGAGTGTTTGTGCACAAAAAAAACAAATACATAAGTCCGGTTTGCAAAAAGACCAGAGACGTCTAACCTTCAGACGCAACTTACTAATAGTCAGTCTGACAAATCTATCACAAACTGCACTGCAGAATCAGACGGAAATGAGCTAAATTGCTTTCAATTCAATTCAATTCAATTTTATTTTATTTATTTTATTTGCTTTTAACAGGTGTCATCGTCGCAAAGCAGCTTTACACAATCAAAAGAATTATTCAAGTTTAAATAAAGGGACGTTAATCGCTATTTGTCTACAGTAGTGGCCGAAAGCATTAAGACAACATATGCCAGGTATTATAGTTATTATTATTATAGTTCTCGCTGTGCACAAAATAGGTGATGTCACTAATTAGTTCTAGTCTATCTGGCTGCTAATTAACTGAACTTATTGTCACAAAGGCAGTTTTTCACTGCGGTATTCAGATTCTGGAGCCGTGTCTTCTGTACATGATCTCCAGGACACGATCAAGCAGGCATGGACTGAGCGAGTGACACCAGAGACACTGCAGACGTCTTTCTGACTCTGTGCCCAGCAGATCTAATGGAATAAATGACATCATACTAAATATTGGTTGTTGTTGTTGTTGTTGTTGTTGTTGTTGTTTACTAATTCCATTGCATTAAATAAATTATTCTTATTATCTTGAATGTCATTATTTAAATAAATAAATAAAAGGATATTAAAACATTGAATTTCACTTTTGTCCATATACTTCTGGCCTCTACTGTAAGCTAACACTCAGAAGGTGAACGTGTCAGTGTAACCTGTCGGTGTGTAAATGATGCTAAGTTTTATTTATCCTGCAGTGACTTCACATCTACACACAAAAATCTCAAAGCATCAGTGTACACAAATAACCGTAGCTAGATAAATGTATATTATTTATTTTATTATTAACTTCTATTTATTTATTATTATTATTATTATTATTATTATTATTATTATTGTTATCTCCCGGTTTGATCCTGGAATAATGATTTAGCCTTAGCTGGTTAGCTTCTTGCTATAGATTGGAGATAAATCAGGCACGTTAGCAAACTACAAGCTAAAGCTGCTAAATTCTTAGTAAGCCATCGTTTCTGATGTGTTGGATAATTAGTTGAGATGAAATGAGCGCTGCAGAGTGAGAGAGAGAGGGTGGGGGGGGGGGGGGGGTGTGGGGGATGGAGTGCCCTGGACCTAATTCTCTCTCCTAATTGGCCGTATAACCACAACTATTTTCTGTTGGCTTGAAAAGGTGCCTGATTTGATATTAAGCTGTAAAAACACCATTTTGAAAACCAACAGCACAACTCGCGTTAAAAACCAAAAAGAAACAGTAATCTCGTCTCGTCTCGTCTCGTCTCGTCTCGTCTCTTATCTCTCAGAGGGGGAAATACAGATTAGTTCCCATATTACAAAATATGATGGAGAGTTTTCAATCTATACTCAATCATCTAAAGTTTCACACACACACACACACACACACACACACACACACACACACAGTATCCTGTCTATTTACTGTTTACCCTGCGTGCTGCCGGTGATGAGATACAGACACTAAATCACTGATAGCAGAGGGAACAAAGCTTGTTTGATCTTTCGGTGAGTGTGTGTGCACGCGTGTGTGCTTGATTACAGGCGGGACAGGGCCATGTGACCCCTCAGCAGGTCGAGCGTGACCTTTGACACCATCCCAGCAGGCCTTCATGCAAAAGCAATGCGTTCTCCAATAGGACGGCGGGATGAAAGGATGAGTCTAACGCACTGAGCAGTGAGAGCATTTCCTCTCCCTTTCTCACTCTCACACACACACACACACACACACACACACACACACACACACACACTCACACATACACACATTCTCTCTCACACACACACACACACACACACACACACACTCACAGATACACACTCTCTCTCTCACACACACACACACACACACACACACACACACACACACACATCTACACACACACACACACACACACTCTCTCACAGATACACACACCATATCGACACACAGCAGGCACAAGTCTCTGAATATTAGCATATGATTCTGTGTGGAGCCAGAAGTCCATTTCTGTCGCCAAAACACAGACATTCATTCTAAGCTTGTGTGTGCGTGTGTGTGTGTGTGTGTGTGTGTGTGTGTGGTGTGTGTGCGTGTGTGTGGTGTGTGTGTGTGTGTGTGGTGTGTGTGTGTGTCATGCATTGTATGTGTTAATGTAAGATAATGACAGAGAGGCAGGACAAGGCACTGAATAAACCTGTTCATACTCTTTTAAAACTCCACAATTTTATAAAAAATAAACGTTTTTGCTGAATATTTATAATATCTGAGGGAACTGTATTAAGTTTTCTTCATATGCATAAGAATGTGCGAGTGAATATAAGCCAGTATTATGATGCATTCGACTAAAACTTGTAACTCCGGATTTCCATCCTCCATTAGGTAAAAAAACTAAAGACTCAGAAATCATCAACTCCGAGTTCAGCAAGAGCAAAAACAGGGCTGCTCTTATCATCATGAGCAACAACTTACAGAGTAAAACATGACATTATTCAGAGATCCATGGGGTTTGTAATCGCGAAGAGGACTACTTATTATTATTATTATTATTATTATTATTATTATTATTATTATTATTTCAATATGTATATATTGTCAATATCATATAGAGTTTGTGATTAAAGCTTTGTATTGGTTCTACAGGTTAGAAATGTACTGTATCTACGTCTCCAAAATGTTCATGTAATTAATCTGTATAATAATTACACAACACTCCCTCCCTGTATGGTAAAGGTCTTTTAAATTATTATTTTTTTTAAATCTACTATTTATACTGTCTCTGGACTGTGAGAAGAAAACCGAAGTACCCGGAGGAAACCCCCTAAGCACGGGGAGAAGATGCAAACTCCATGCACACAGAGATGGGAATCGAACCCAGACCCTGGAGGTGCAAGGCGACAGCGCTAACCACTACACCACCGCTCACTGGCATTCAAACGGCTGTTAAATAAAAACTGAAACAACTAATTAACCAAAGCTAATTTCACAGGGACTGGAACCTATCCCAGGAGGCGGAGTGCACCCCGGACACGGTGCCAATTCATCACAGGGCACACAGATACAAACACACACTCTCACACTAAGGCCAATTTGGAAAAGGCAAGTTAGCCTAACATGCAGGTCTTTGGACTGTGGGAGGAAACCAGAGAACCCAAAGGAAACCCACCAAGTGCGGGAAGAACATGTAGACGCCATGCACACAGAGCCGAGGCGGGAATCGAACAGAATCTAATCCCATAATAATACACCTTGCTGTTTTTTGGCCTATATGAACAGTTGGTTTTGGCTTTAAGAGATTTCATTCTCCTTGGCACCCTCACCTACATCCGATCTTACAGGGAAAATCAAACAATGAACATTAGAGCTGCCTTAATTTCACCTCTAAGATTCTATATAGAACATTTTACACACACTGATAACCCACTTTTCAGGAAAAGTCCTAAAAATGCTGCATATGAAAAATGATTTTGTTACAACAAAAACAAAAACAAAAAATAATTTACCAGGGGAGAAGTTTTCATCACCCTCACACTGTTTATTCACTAATCAACCCGGTTTGATATGAATATTTCATCGCACTTTAATTGTACTGGCCTTGATTCTATATTTCTCACCAGATGTTTCTAACGGAGCCCAGTTTCCTCACACAGCAGCCGCGGAGAGACACATCAGAAGATTCAAACTGTCCTAATGGAGATAATCAAAAAGTTGTGTGTGAGCGTGTGTGTGTGTGTGTGTGTGTGTGTGTGTGTGTGTGTGTGTGTGTGTGTGTGTGCGTGTGTGTGTGTGTGTGTGTGTGTGTTGGAAGACATCAATACCAGAAGAATGTAGTGCATCAAATATGCACGTGAACAATAAGTGTACATGTATTACCCATTATTGCATCATATCCAAAATGGCGTGTAGCAAATCATCCTATTACATATTTTATTTCTGACAGTTTATTCAGGAATAAGAAAATAAGGAAATGAAGTTACTCTGCTCTTGTCACTCTGTTTCACAAACCTCATATTAAAAAGTACTTGACATACATGACTACAGCTGGATATATTACTTGCAGCATTATGATTTCTAACTAATAAAATGAACACACAACCCAAACTACCGTTCCACGTTCATCTTAAAACTACACATCCTTCAGTACGTACCGTTCAACTGGAAACGTTGATTAAGTGATCCTTAAACCATTAAAACTGGAAACACAGTACAATTACAATTACATATATATATATATATATATATATATGTTTACACCTTTCTAGGCAGCAAATAAAGACTCGAGGTTCAAAAGGTGTAGTATGGAGGGTTCCAGCCCAGAACCAAAGTATTCTATCATCTAAAGAGAGTGTGCGGCTGAGGATGGACAATGCCGGTGATTTTCCCTTTTTGCAGAATAGTACAAAATATCAAGACTACTCCCAAGATACTGATACTTTTATAAGTCTTCTTATGTGTATAAAAGAAATTTATTTTTGTTATGTCTACAAGAAGAATGTGTAAACATGGATATTGACATTTATATATGGAATCTTTGCAGGACTTCAGTGTTTTCACTTGTTATATTTCAGGTCAGAGGTCAGGTCACAGTCAGAGGTTTTCCCACACTCACCACCAACATGAATGTCATGGCATTATTGAGCATCGGTTATTTAGTTTAACTCGACCTTTTAGGGGCAGAATGATTTTACAACTCACAACCTTATTAGAAGAAAACTCAAAGAATTTAGTCTACCAGGTTAAATTTACTTTGGGTTTTTATTATATCAACACAATGTCAAGATTATACACACTGGGCCAAAAACAGACATACAGTACAGCACACCTAATATTTGGCTGAACGTCCCCTGGCAGAAGTGTAATAACCTTTTGGAGATGTCTTTGGTAGCCACGAACAACGTCTGGTTGGATATTTAAAAACTCTCGGATCTGCAGTGGCCCCTACGGACGAAGCGAATAGAAAAAGCGAAGCACGAACATTGCGGAAACGCGCTGCAAATCCCAAAATACATCCAAAGGCAAAGAGCATGCAAAAAGAAAAACGATGCAAATACAAAAACACATCCAAAAGTTAAATCTCTGACATTACAGAAATGAGCCGAAAATCCAAATACACCTATAAAAGCACAAGCAAAAAGCAAAATTCTGCAGAAGAGATTTGCTATACTGTATACAGCAAGTGGGCGGGGTCAGAAGAGGAGGCGATGAGCTCGATTTGAGTTTGGTTTTGCAACTTTTTTTGTTTGTTTGTTTTTTGCATCTGCTTTGACTTCTGTGTTTTTGGATTTGCAGCGTCTTTCAGTAATGGGCGGACTTTGACTTTTGTATGTGCTTCGTCCCTTGGGGACACCGTACTTTATTCATTCTACGCTCTGTGTGTTCGGGGTCATTGTCCTGTTGGCACACTTACTTTTGTCCAGGTTTAACCTCCAACCTCTTTATTTGAGGTCGTGCCGAATAATTCTAAGGAAGTCCTCCTTCTCTATTATTCCATTCTGAGTCCACTGGTGGCAAAACAGCCCAAAGAATGATGCTACCACCACCATGCACAGGTGGGACAGTGGTTTTGTGTTTGAATGTCCCAGATTTAACATACCTCTGGTCAAAACTTTCATCCAGAATGCTTTTTCTATGTCTATTTGATCAGCTGCAAACTTTAGTCCACCCTGAAGGGTCACAAGGGGCTTCTTTTTTGGACAGCAGCTATTCAGTCCATAGTGATACAAAACCTTGCTTCCAGTTCATGGGCATGGACAATTAAAATACATTTTTGGACTTTTAGCACCAATTAACTAATAGTCTAAGTAGGTGTATGTATGTTTTTGACACTGTATGTATGATTCTGACCCCATGTTGTCTATACCACTTACAGGGTCTCGGGGGGAGGGGGGGGGGGGGAGCCTATTGCAGGAGACTTAGGGCATGAGGCAGTTTGGGGCAACAAGGATGTCTCACAAGTAAGACTTTGATGGACATTTTGTCCCCCGAAAGAATAAATGAATAAATACAGAGGAGGAAAAACTTTTAACCCTCTGAGTTAAATCTTGCAGTGCTGAATGAACACAAGCGGCGCTGGATTTATTCGCTAGTGTACATTTACAGTCAGATGGCTTGATAAAAGCACTGCAGGTGTTCCTTCAACTCTGGGGGGATTTTACTGCTCTCAGTGTGATCACAAATCAACTTCCTTCCAAACATCGATACTGAATTTCCCCTGCAAGCCACCCCCCCCCCGCCCCCCCTACACCCCCCCCCCCCGCCCCCCCTACACCCCGCCCACCCCCCCCGAACCCCCAGCCACTGTCTGATTTGATTTTAATAATAGCGTGTCTGCTTGTGCTGCCGGCACTGCAGTAAATTCAGCAGATCACAGAGCAGGCGCGGGGCTCTGCGCCGCACTAAACTGTCCCCCCAAGACACTTTACTCTCCACTCAACCTCACCTGGGTTTCCACCAATCCTACATGAGCGCAAACCATCACTCAGAATGGCCCTCCCACCTCGTCTGAATCCTCTTCGCTATTTTTTTTTTGATGATGATGATGATGATAAATGTCTCTTCTTCTTTTTCCCTTCAAACTTTAATTGCACGCTCTTTTCATCTTAATGTGCTGTTTGTTTCCTGTCGTTTATGCAGCAGCGGCAGGGCTGTAATTTTTGGATCCAGGGGAGGTGTGAGGGACTGGAGCAGCAGGTGGAAGATCTGTTTACCCTCGTGCCAGCTCCACATTCTAAACAAGAGGATGTGGGGGAGATTTCAGCACCATTTAATGCAAATCTCCAGGAACGGTGTCTCTAATGCTGCTCAAATCACAAGGCCTTTAACGATGCTCATAATTCCACGGACAGGTGTCAGAAGTCTGCTTTGATTTTATAATGGTGGATCATAAATTCACTATTACATGCTCTAGCATTATATTAATTTGATCAAAAGGAGTTTAGCTCCCCTACTGTCTTTATGATCACTTATGTGGCAGCGTTACAGTCAGTTAAACCGAAAGTACTGAGACATGAGACACGTGTTAAGGGTCCTGCTCAAGGGCACAACATGGCTATTCTGGGGTTTGAACTTATAATCATAAATGTGGTTTAGCAGATCATCTTTTTTCTTTTTTTTTCTTTCTTTTTTTTTTTGTTTTAGATTCCTGTTGGAGCTCTTAAAGCTTAAAATATTAACAAGTCTACATCTCCCAAAGTTCTCAGTGCAGAACTGAGACAAGTATTTTGTGTTTATTTCTATAATTTGAATGATAATAAGATTAAGTCATGCTAACATACAAACTTTACTTGAATGCACTGAGATTGGTGTTTTACCTGATTTTTCATTAAATCATTAAAATTTCATTAAATTTTTTATTTTTTTTATGCTGTGTCCTTATCCTTGATTGGGTATTTATACCCTGTCTATTATGGTACCTGTAGTACTTTTGTGAAGCCTTATCATGCCATTCATCTCATTAAACTGATCCCTGCATTAGGTTATATGCCTGTGTTGTGACCCCCAGACATGGATATTGCTTGTAATGACTGGATTCACATAAATAAAGAACATCTTAAGTATGACATGCATCTGGGGAATTCCTTCAAATAGACTTTAAGATCTTCACCAAACAATATCTCTAACCAATAAACCTTAGGTGCCCTGTGATTAAATACGAGGGGCGTCTAAGTTACTTTTGATTGTGCAGAATAGCAATAGGTTCTGAGAGTAAACACTCCCTTTATGTCTCTATATAATCTCCTGCTCCACTAATGCACTTATCCCAGTGTGTCACTAGTGCTTGGACACCATCAAGGTAGAAAGTTTTCTCAGTACGCAGGGGGCCATGATCAGACTGTCCGTCTGATTCACTGAGGTTTAACTGAACCGAAGAACATGAAATAAAGAAAACTGGCCTTGTTCAAATCTCACTCAGTGATCTGGTATTGATCATATTGTACATGATTTATCAGTATCAGCTACTTACAAGGCAAAATGCTTAACTTTTTACTACTTCATAATTTATTTAGCATACAGTACCGTGAAAAAGTATTTGCCCTTTCTTGATTTTTTTTTTTTTTTTTTTTTTTACCAACTGTCGAACAACGTCAAACATTTCTCATCTTTATATCATGCATGATGTGAGATCTTTTGGCAGCTTGACTTTGTCAGACAGGTTCTATTTAAGTGATTTCTTGATTCAACAGTAATCAGGCCTGAGCAACACATGAGATAATACAGGAGGTGTGTACACATGGGTACATGATGTGCAAATAGACTGAGGAGCGTGAAACAAGATCAAAAGCTAAAGCCAATACATTACTGTAGACACAGTAGACTCAGTACACACAGACACACACAGCACACAACACTGATTCTGAATTGCAGAAAACTGAGCAAACCTCCTGTGCTGAAGGATTCTTTTTTTTTTTCCGATCTAAGCATGAGGATGATTAGGATGGCCGAGGTCAGTCTGGCCCTGCATTCCTCCTCAGGACCAGGTTTTAAATCTTCCCTGATAAATTATGCTGTATTAAAGATACAGTCCTGCGACGCCAAGGTTATATAACATTCGATATGCAGTAGCCGAATGTAAGAGACAGTTGAATTCAGGTCAAAGCACAGCAGGAAGGCTTCCTTTTCATGTTTCCTCCAGACGGGTCACTCCTGCAAACTCATTAAGAAAATGTAAATTCTGCTTTTCCCCCTCATTTAAAAAAATAATTAAAAATCTTGCTTTTCTAACCGCTACCTCTTATTATTATATTAGTAGACTGATTAGGATGTATGGACTGGACTGGAAGAATTCAGCTCAGATGTGAAAAACACCTCACACCATACTGTCAAAATCAGTGGTTATTTTTGATGAAGTGATATGTTCATACTTGTATATAGCTCATTCTGCTATGTGATTATGTTCGAGTATGTAGTTTATTTCATAGAAATATCTGGATGTGGAGACATAATGTGCATGTAGATCTTCATTTAATATAAGCAGTTTAAAAAAAAAAACTTCTCATTTTTTGTTCTGTGATTTTATTCTACATTTGGCAGACGCCCTCATCCAAAGTGATCTTGGTTTACATCTGAGCAGTTGAGGGTGAAGGGCCTCGCTGAAGGGCCCGACAACCTTCTGAACCGTAGGCCAAGTCCGTAACCACATTCACATTCTGTTTTATTATTTTTATTTCATTTTATTGATGTATTTATTTGAGAAAGAAAATCATGTCAGCTTAGAAAAACAAGCCATTAATCCTCAGCGGATTAAAAATAATTTCAGCTTGAGAATCAGTTATTGATGCTCTGCGGCGGAGCAGGATTGGAGAATGATTTTAATGTCTCGCTATTTTAGAACAAACATAAACATGCATTGATTTTTATATCACTTTATAAAACTTAGCACAGTCCCTGTATGATCTACTTTTAAATAGAATTGTTGATTGTTTTCCAGACTCTGTGTGTGTGTGTGTGTGTGTGTGTGTCTGGGTTTTTTCCCTCTCCCCTCTGGAATGCGGCCAGTCGCGGCTCTTTTGAATCCACATCCACACTCGGATCCAAATCCAAAGCCTTTGATCTTTTTTTTTCCCTCCCCTTACCCGGAAGAGAACCCTCTCCCCCCCACCCTCTCTCTCTCTCTCTCTCTCACACACACACACACACACACTCAGCTGGGATGAGCGCGCACGTGGTAGTGCTGGCGCGCCTCCATGCTCATTACCAAATTTAGTCATACAAAGGGAAAGGAGCGCGCGCGAGGAAGAGCGAGGGGGGTGGGAACGCGGGGGATGAAAGGAGCCGCCGCCAGAAGATCAAAGCAAGTCGTGGCCCCGCCCATTAACCCCTCCCACGCTCTTTATAAGAAGACGCCTCGCAGGGCCCAGGCTCACTCTCACGCGATGTGTCAGAGGCGCCGCTCTCCCGCCCTCCCTCCCTCCCTCCCTGTGTGTGTGTGTGTGTGTGTGTTTTATCATTTCCTCCCTGCTTGTTTTTATTTGGCTTCTCGGCACATTTCCGATTTAAAGGGAGAGAGAGAGATTTGTATGTTGGGGAAAGGGAGTGTGTGTGTGTGTGTGTGTGTGTGTGTGTTTCGTTTAAATGCGATTTAGGCAATTTCTATCCGATCATTATTTATTTTCCTTAGATTTTCTGTGGATGATTTCCTGCAGCACTGTTTCAAATTAAAGCCTATAATTAACCTTAGAGCTTGATCATGATAAATGACCTGAACACTGGGACAAGACACTTCACTCTGCTTTAAGGTTTTTAAGTGGTTAACTCAGTATATTTCTATTAACCAAATAAATTATCCAAGTGGACAGCATTGATTTCTACCGAATGATCTTCATCCATATGGCTCAAATTTAATCATCAGCATTATTATTATTATTATTATTATTATTATTATTATTATTATTATCAGGCAACAGTCATTAAAATTAAAATCCCTGAATTAAAATAGCAAACATTTAAATAAATAAAAAAAAGACCAACTATTCCCAGATTCCCTCTCACAGCTCCCTCATTAAGGAGGCACTATTTTTGCTCAGGAAGACAAAAGCCTCCATTAACCCAGAGTGAGTCATTTTCTGCTAATTATGCACGCCCTTCAGCTCCACCTATAGAAGCAGATCTTTACACAGTGTGACTAATTGAACAACTCCAGCCAGCCTTTGCTAATCTTTTCTAACTGCTTAACTGCACTGAAAGATTAGAATATTTCATGCATTTTGTTTTAAATACGCATTTTCCCTCCATCTACTGTCAACGCCTTCATGTGGTTATACATGAAGAAATAGAAACAAAGCTCAAATTCACAATAAAAAATGACATGTTTGACAGGACTAAACTAATAAATGGTTTCAATAATAATGCAATAAGGTATAAACACTTGTTATTAAATTACAAACATGAACTGTACATATGACCTAGTGCTGTTTTTTATTTATTTATTTATTTGTAACCTTTGATTCCAATATACTAATAATTTTCATAATGATAATACATATGTTTTACATGGTACAGTACTTGATGTCTGCCTACAAATGATTGAAAATAATGACCTGCACCTTTAAGCAGGTGTAAAAATAAATAAATAAATAAAAAACATCTGCAGTGTTGCATCTTCGATTAGCCTTTATTATAAACATATCATATGTTTATCTTTTCAATTAAAATCTATCATGATAAAGCACTTTTTGAGATTCCTAACTAGGCTAAATATTAATTACAGCTAGTTTTTTAGGTCTGGTGGAGTTCAGAAATTCGACACACCTACTAAGGCTAGTCATGAAGTTATGAGTCATAATGAGACCTTAAGGACCTTTCAGTCTGAAGAGAACAGGATGCTGTTTCAGATTTGTGCTTTAATTTCAAATAGATCTACCTTTTGGAGGAAAGCAGTAGATTTCCAGAAAGTGTGTTGAGGTTTGATACAAAAAACAATATATCCTACTACTGTCCATCAGGACCAAATAAAGTAGTAAGTCGCCTTCAATTTTTGTTGTGCTTTTTTTTTTTTAATCAGGCTAAAAGTAGCAGGCTAAACGTGTGCATTCATATCCAAATGATGTGTGTAATGATCTAATGATTTGGAAGAATGCATTGTTTTTTAAACGCCAATGATCATAAATACATTTTAAAAAGGACAAACAAAATATCTAAATAATATATTTGCTTAAAACTGTTTTTATTTTATAACTATCCATTTATCATTGGTGCTCACACATTAGCAGGACATCTACAGTAAATTATGAACAAATGTTGACACTTCTTATTAAATCTAATCAAAATGGATCATGGTAGCAGATTCAGGGTCATTGTCTAAGAATCGAAATTGATTTGTATTATCTGCAAACCTGAGGTTCACACCTCCCCCATAACCACACGTTATTTCCTTGCAAATAGAGTAGGAAGATACTTCAGAAATCAGAAGGTGTGTGAAGGTGGTGAACTTGCGACATCCCACAATGCAACAATTTACATATAGGGTTTGTAGAGAATGATGCACAGACTAGGCCTTGGGTATCTTTAATTAACCATTTTGTGCACAGTGTGTGCACTTACGGACAGTCCATTTCACTTCATGAGACCAGACTGCCCACATCTGAGGACATCACATTTTCTCCCAGCTATGCTGTGTGTATATCCTTGGGTGTACGATCCTCATATAAGGAGTAATGGCAAAACGTCTTCCTGTCTGAGAACGCCGATCATCTTCGGTAGGTATCAAGTGCTAATAAACAGAAACACAGAAGAGAAAATACAACATCTTTAGAACATTATAAACTGTAAATCATTATCAGGTCATTTGAGATCATCTCTGGATTGTAACATAAATTACAGTTTAAAGTTCTGTTTCTCTGAAAATGTTCTCAGTGTAGCAATGCAGCATGTTGCTTTTCAAAACATTCAACACAAAGTCCAAAATTTGGTGTATATGAATTTATATACTCTCACTTATAGACTCTTTTACTACCTTTCTTATTCTGTACAGTGGACTCAGGGCAGTAGGCGGGGTAAACCCTGGATGGGCACATTGCAGGGCGCACACATAGACACACACACACACACACATAGACACACACACACGCACACACACACACTTTGGGCAATTTGGGAGCACCAATAAGTGTAATATGCAGTTTACATGTCTGTAAAAACAAGTTAATCCTTTATGACATCGTCACAACACCACACTGTCACAAGCATTCCCAAGTCCACTGTGTTCTTATAGAAATTAAAATCTACCAGCAAAGATTTGATCTGTCTGGCTAAAATTGTCATGGTGTCAAAGTCTGTGCCTAGTGTTATTCTGTTCTTCATGGTAATGTAGTTTGCCATTCTGGCTTGAACCAAGATAAAATTAATTATCATTATTAAATAATTATATAATTCAATATTTAATAATATTAAATTATTATTATTATTATTATTATTATTATTATTATATACAAGGTTATATCCATGGATAGTTTTTGTCATGTTACATTCTTACATGGACATAGAGAATCAATTGACATTTTATCATAAGTAACATTTATTTAAAAATAAATACATTCATTAATAAAAACAAAACAAACAAACAAACAAAAAAAACCCGACATGCAATTTTAAGAAATAAAAGAGAAAGTGTATGTGCGTTTTATAATTCATGCACAAAAACCTTAATAGGAGGCTATGTCCAAAATAATAAGTACACCCTACACAGGTTTGATTTCTATATGGTGTAAGACCCTAAAATATTATTATTATTATTTTTTTTTTATTTTTTTTATCACAAACAAGGTCACATTGGTGTACAGGTTCTAAGCCTTAAGCTCTCTGTCTCTCTCTCTCTCTCTCTCTCTGTGTCTCTCTGTGTCTCTGTCTCTCTCTCTTTCCTGTCCATTTGGCGTTAAGAGATGTATAAACTCTCCCTCCTTCCTTCCCTTCCCCTCCCTCCTCCCACCTGAGTGTCAATCAGAGCGGCGGCGTCTCTTTCATCTCTATCTACACAGTCAGTGCGGGAGCTGGAAGGGGAAAAGAGAGAGAGAGAGACAGAGAGAGACGGAGAGAGAGAGAGAGAGAAGGAGGCGTTGCTACGTTACAAGCACGCACGCACGCACGCGCGCGCGCTCCGAATCTCTGCATGCTCGCCGCGGCTCCGCTCGCGCAGTGTGCGTGTGCGTGTCTCTCTGTGCGCACGAGTGTGTGAGCGAAGTGCTGTTTTAAAAGAAGGAAGAAAGAAAACACCCAAGTTTCTGACTGTACGAGAGTAAAAGCAGAGCTGCAACCGCGTCGGGACGTTTCTGAACATTTAAACAGAAAGAAGAATCCGAGGTTTGCGTTTGGAGAGCAGCGCGTTTATTCGGCGAGCGGAGTGTGTGTGAGTGAGAGTGTGTGTGTGAGTGTGTGTGAGTGAGTGTGTGTCCCACACTCACACTGTCAGACTGTCGGTGTGTTTGTTTCTTTTCTTACTTTGAGGAGGACATTGTTCAGGTTGTGACCGGATGCCGCGCGGACCCGCCGGTGAGGGAGGAGGAGGTCCGTCAGAAACAAGTGCTGTGTTTACGCGCGGCTTTTAACTTCACTCCGGAGTGTCAGAGTAGTGCAGTGCAGTGCAGGAGTGTGTGTGCGTGTGTGTGTGTGTGTGTGCAGGTTGGAGAGACACACAGAGAGTGGGGTGAAAAGTTTTTTATTTTATTTTTTTATATTATTATTATTATTATTTTGCTCTGAGAAGGATTTCCTGCTGCACAAAGTTCTCCAGGAGACACACAGTGAGACAGAGACAGAGAGAGACAGTGAGACAGAGCCATGCCGCAGCTGGCGGGTGGAGGAGGCGCGGGAGACCCGGAGCTCTGCGCCACGGATGAGATGATCCCGTTCAAGGACGAGGGAGACCCGCAGAAAGAGCAGAGCTTCGCCGAGATCACCAACTCCGAGGAGGAGGGAGACCTGGCCGAGCTCAAGTCCTCTCTGGTCAACGAAAGTGAAACGAGTCCCAACAGCAACAGCCACGACGTGAGTGTCCGGATTTTTACACCCCCCCCCCCCCTCCCAAAAAAAAAAAAAAAAACACAGCCGATTCTTCACCTCCATCTCCCCTCCTGCTCCCTCTAACCTCCCTCAATCCTGACCTGCTCTTCCCTTCTGTCCTGACTTCCTCCATCATCATCATCATCATCATCAGCTGTAGCATCTGCAATTTATAAACACATCTCTCTATTAGGAACAAACATATATTGGTTTGAAAATGTTCTTAATATCGCAACAGTTTGTCTCTTCCTGTTCCAAAAAGTCCATCTGTTTTGTCTTTCTTTGTTTTTATAAATTCACCTGGTGGCAATTTGCTACTGAGTTTCAGGTCGTGCAAAAAAAAAAAAAAAAAAGGAAAAAAAAGTGATCATATTCATATTACTAGATATATGATATTGATATAAATCATACAAATTCGATGTATTTATTCATTTGTTTTTTTTTATTTTAATTTAATCACACCTCCATTTTATATATACAGTAAAAGAATGAAGAAAAAATTAAATGATGTATCTAAAACAGTGCTAAATATAGTAGTAATAATAATAATACATTATTAATAATACAAAATTATTCATATTTTTATATTAAAATTAATCTACCATGCTGTTTCTTGGACATGCATCCTTAAACATTTTTGAAAATATTCAGAGACATACCTCCTCCTCCTCTTCATCTTCTCATCATCATCACCACTGTGATCTGTCCTTTCAGTCACATTCATTTTTATTTCATTTATTATTATTATTATTATTATTATTTTGGCCTCAAATTAACCATTTGAAAATGATTTTTTAAATTTGAAAACCATTGACACGTTTCTGCTTCCTTCTACCTTTGTGTGTGTGTGTTGGTGGTTAAATTTTCTTGGATCTTTATCAAGGATGCAAATGATCTGGCTTTGTTGCATCCTGTTTTAGTCCTTTATTCCCTTTCTGGAGAAAATACGATATTTCAATGCACGTAGTGCTGATTATGATAATATTTTAAAGACAATTGTTTCTTTGTTAACATTTAAAACAAAATGTCTCTAGAATCATTTGTGCAATTCCAGATGTCTGAGACTGTTTTTATCACGGACTATAAAACATTTTACACAACGCGGATCGAGCGTGCCATGTTTGCAGGATGTGCTTGATTTGGCGATGGTAATAAAAAGCTTTCCTCCTGACATTCGCAACATTTCAGGGTTAGGAAGCGTCACAAGGACGAATCAAACACTGAGCTTAATGTTAATTAGATATTTATTGCACATCTTTGACTCTGAGCTCCGTTTCCTCCCTCCATAACTAACTGCTTCCAAATGGTCGTGTGTGTGTGTAGATTTTTTTCATTTTTATTTTATTTTCACAGATTTGTTTTCCAAGAACAAATACAAAGCACTGATTTGGACTGTTTATAAGCAAAAGACAATTACTGTAAATACTGTAAATAATCATCGTAATCTCCTCAAAAGAACCTGTTGGGAAAATCAGTCAAACCTACTGGAGATTAAAAGCTTTGTTTTGTTCCCCTTTTTCTTCATTACTGATTTGTGCCAATATGTGCAGCAAGACATTAATAATAATAATAATAATAATAATAATAATAAAGATTTAAATTCTCACTTTTATTTTTTCTCAAACAGGCTTCTAGACAGTCACAAATAACCCCAGACTCCTATCATGAAAAACACAGAGAACATCCAGATGATGGTAAGTGATGGCCTGCTTTTTTTCTTAAATTTCTTTTTGTCCCCACATGCTACAAAACGTAGTAGTTCTAAAAGTGTAGAATAATGTTTCTTGTTTTAAACAGTAATTCTATTTATTTACATTTATTTTAATCTTCTTTGGGTTGCTTTCCTGCAGTTCATGTATAACTGTTAAAATGTATACATGAACACATTTACAAGGCATTTGAAGGTTACTTTGCAGAATACTTTATAGAATATAAGTCATATTTTAAGTCATATTTGCGCTTCCAAAGTGAAATCACTTTTATTAACTCATTTTTATTGTGTCATTTTAACCCTGATTTGCTTTTGACAAGCCGTTCAATAAGACGAGCAGCAGATTTAGTGCTGACGGCGCTCGGCACGTGTCAATGTGGTGGTCTGGAGGACTCCCACTGACACTCTGGCCTCGGCACACACACACACACCACACACTCCAGCACAACCATCAGGGACGTGTTGCTGCAGAGTTCATTTGATCTCCACTGATTGCTCGTCAATCTAACGCCCAAGTGTCGGACTTCACAATGGTGGGGCTTGTAGCCCTTTTTGTTCTCGGGTCGTTGTGAATAGTAGCAGATGCCCCCCCCCCCCTCACCCCTACCTCCTCCTTTAGACCGAGAACACACACACCCCACCACCCCCGAATCGGTCTCGCTCACACCCCACCACCCCCTCCTTCCCCACATGCAGGAGGCTGTCTTTCTCTTTCCTCTTCCATTAAAAGTGAACCCCCTGATCCAAACACTTTCACACTGACACAAATACTCGAGCACTTTGAGGACCTCCGTAAACAGTCGGGGGTCGCCTGTGTTTTGATACTTGGTGTGTGTGAGATACTGTGTGTTAATTGTTGCTAATTGGCACAGAGAGTCTCTATTGTCCTGCTAAAAGACGGGACTGTGCTCTGCAGCAGCTGAAGGAACGGACAATCCGTCATGATTTTAAAAGGAGGACTTTTTTATTATAATAATAATAATAATAATAATAATAAAAAAATCTTTGCAGAACTGAAAGATCATCACGTTTTAGATTTAATCCTAAATTTAATTTCAATGTTATGGCAGGCAGTTATATGATATTGTTGCTATTTTATTTGTCCAAAAATATTATTATTTATCATTTATTTTCTAATGCAGCATTCGTGACACAAAGTAAGAAATTTGTCGTTCATTGATTTTATCTTGTATTACATTAAACTCTTGATTAATTCCTGAGAAGTGAACATTGAGATCTTATCTTATTTATTTTTACTTGCTGAAAACGTTAATTCTTAAATATTTTTTAATTCTTAAAAATTAAAAAATAAAGTTTTTAAAAAATATTGTATTGAGCATGTGAAGATCTCGAACAATGTCGTCCTCCACATTTTGTCCTGTATATCAGACGCACATTTAGTCCAGTTTAAAATGCTTTTTTTTTTTGTTCTTTTCTGAAGCTCTCCTATTTGAATAAGCAAAATAACCTCCCTGTTTTCTTTTTTGTTGTTGTTTGTTTTTTGTTTTGCTTTTTACAGGAAAGCTCCAGGATCTGTACAGTAAAGGCCATGCTTACTCCGGTTACCCAAGTTACATCATGATGACCAACATGAACAACGAACCCTACATGAACAACGGCTCGCTCTCGCCTCCCATGCCCAGAACGGTGGGTTCTGCCTTCTCCTCTTCTTCACAAATCGGAGCTACAACACCTACATTCTTACATTTTTATCATTCTGACAACATTGAGAACGCTGTTTATTCTAAATTTCTTTCTGATGGATTCAGTGCCGAGTTATCGTTCTGACTGACAACCATGTTGTGCTGTCTGTGGTTTAGAAGGGAGATTCTCCTTGCGGCACTCTGGCATATCTGCATATATAATCGGTGTTGTCTTTATATTAGTACACAGTTTACAGTTATGGGGAAATTAAAAATAGTTTGATCCTGTACAGAATTTATAGTTAAGTCTTTATTTCTTTCTTTCTCTGGTGCTGCTCCCTCTCAGTCTCATTGCAAATCTTCAATGTCTGCAAAAAAAAAAAAAAAGAAAAGAAAAAAAAAAGATGCAGGACATGCAAGCAGCTGTCCAGTCTAATCCTGTTTGGAGGTTTTTGTACGGAGGACAGTCTGGCAGCGGCCCCGTGCCGGGGACAGACACTCGCCGCGGGCTGACGCTCGAGCTCGTCTCTGGCATTGTGCACACAGCTTTAGCCTGCGTGTGCTGATACACAGCGAATGCACGGATGCTGTTGGGTGTTTACGGGTGAATTCAGTGTAGAACTTCAGCAGTGACGATCGAGAGAGCACGTCTGCGTCACGTTTGTTTAGATAAATATACTACAGAGTGTAGGAAGCATGGAGCACACACTGTTGGCAGTCTTGCTGTGAAAAAATTAAAAAATAATAATAATAATAATTAGGCTCAGTTATTATCGCCTCTGCATCCAGTGCGCGCAGCAACACAAACGACGCGGTGCGTTTTCCTCTTTCTCACACAAGCTCAAATACATCAACACTGTATCTCAAGCCTGGGATCAGTTTTCTCCAAGATCAAAGGCACCAGTCCACCCCCCCCCCCCCCCCCCTCCTCCTCCTCCTCCTCCTCCTCCTCTCCTCTCTCCCTTCATTCCCTAACGTTTGGACAGATTTCCATTGGCCATGACATTCCAGTGTAAGACACACACCCAGTCACGGGTCGGTGGGTTTTCCACTGCTCAGCAGATTTCTTTTTTTTCTTTTTTTTTCTTTTTTCCCCCCGATGCTACCTGGCTGTGGGAAGGTACGAGGCTGTGGGTTTGGTGAGGAAGAAAGCGGCGGTGGGATTTAAACGCTCCCTCAGACTGGCTGCAGTGACCCGTGCTGCTATTAGCTTAGCAGCGGCGACGGCCCATGTGGTCCGCGCATGTCGCTCGTGACATAGAGCTCCTCTGATATCCTGAATTCCTCACAAAGTTATCTGAGATCTGCCCACGGGTCGTTAGTGAGGTTTTCCATCGCTGTGTTTATTTAAGAATTCCCGCTGTAATTTTGAGCATTTCCTTAATTACTATTTTTGGATTGGGAAAAGTTCATTAGTTAAGGACTCCAGAAAGTAAAGGATGAGGGGAAAGAGAGCAGGAGAGGAATCAGGATGGTGTGAGGTCGGGTTTTGTTTGGCAGCATGCTGAGTTCCCGTTCCTTTCGCGGCGTGTTGGGGAGCGGACGGCGTGCGGGCGGGCGGGGGGGCGGGAGGTTTTACTGTTCCGTTTTGGGTTATTTAAAGTGACTGCATGTGCGACGGTTCATGTTTCTTCATAAGCCGAAAGGCTGCGAGGGGAAGAATATGAAGGCAGAGGGGAAGCAAGCCGGCGCTGCGTTTCATCATTTTCATGCCTTGGAGGGCCTCTGCAGAGACGAACTTACAAGCCCGGCCTGTAATCCATCAATTAGCCAACACCTTAGAGCTGGAACGCTGCCAGAAAATTGTGTCTCGGCTTCAATGGTGGCAGGTCTGCGTTAAGACCTGCAGTCGCTTTGGAAGGTGATGCCTTTCTGAAACCTGTGGCTGAGCTGAAGGAAATCAGGAATCTGAGACGGAAACAGGAAAATAAAACTTCCCAACAGTGTGTGACTGATGACGCTCGGTTAGTAACCCAGTGCAAGGATCCATCCCATGCTGGAAAATACAAAACACTTTTGCCTAATGCCCAAATGTAAATTAAACCAGGTTTTATATCAGAGAACACTTTGGTATGAAGGATGTGGATTTACATGTTTGTACACAATACAGAAACCTGCTGGGGCTCAGAAAATGTTAGGAAAGTGTATCGTTTGAATTGGCACATCTTCTACAATAACACACTGCGGTTGGCCTTTCGAAGGTGGTGTTTTCTCGTACCTGTTCCCCACCTCCCCGGGCACGATGGACAAATTCTTTAAGCTTTCCTGTAATTGTTAAGATCGCTGTTTGAGTACAAGATCGTGTAGGACGCTGACGGTAGTTCAGAGGTCGAGCTCGTCCCTCCCGCGAACCCCCCCCCCCCACCCCCCCCCCATCACGACTGGGAGCTGGCGATAGATCACACACGCCCTCACACACGCTCTGCTTTGATGTGGTGGGACATGACGGATTTCTTCCTCAGGGTGGACGTGCCGTGGAACGACGGCCTCCCCGACCCCACCCTGGCTTACCTAACGAGATTTAATACCGGTGTTACCCGCGCTTCCTTTCTTCACAGGCGCTGCGGCGTCAATGTCAGCAAACCACATTTCCCAGCAAGCCGTGCTTCCTGTGTGTGGGTTGGTCTCGCTAATGCTTTTTCTTTAGGGTTGCCAACCCTCAAAGCCTGGCCTTGAGACCGGAGGAGTTGGCCGTGGCCTCGTGGAATTATTTAAGGAATATCAATCATTTAGAGTTGGTGGGAATAAAACGCATGAATGACCAAGTTTAGTACCGTAAATAGAAAAAAAACAAGCCTTACATACTTAGTGGAGCACCGGGTTCATGGTTATGTACGGAATATATTAAGGTGGATTTGGCAACCCTGTTCATTCCCACTCAAACGGCCGGTTTGTCTGGATTCTTCAGCAGATGGCACAGTTTCCTAACTGATCTAATTCTCATTAACATCAACCACTTTGTATAGTTTTATGTAATCTCTTCATTTATCTCCATCACGTTACCCGGCGTGACCTCACCTTCTGTTCCCTGGCAGATACAAACAGCACGTCCTTATAATCAGTTGATCCGATATTAGAAATAAAACACTTTCATGACATTACCGCTAATAGTTTCCCTTTTTGTTTTATTCCACTTGTACACCAGGAGTGTGTGAACGATTCCAACATGTACTGCTGTGGAACGACACGTCGCGCCTTTCAACTGATTAAATGTTCTATTGTGGAATTTTCACAAGACAAATGAGTCCTTATACAAATATAAACAATCAGGTTTTTTTTTTTTTCTTTTCTTAACCAGACAAGAACAAGCGCGTCATCTCAGAAAGAAAACTCAGAGTTTCGTCTTGCAGACGTTCTCAGGGAGGAAACAAGAGGAAGGCGACGTCATTCATGAATGTTACGCGAATTATATATAAACAAAGGGTTTATGCTAAGTTAGATCGTACGGCGGGTCCACACACACACACACACACACACACACACGTCCCTGTGATCGAGTTTCGGTAGAAAGGATGATGTATAATAATAACCTGCGATGTAAAGTACAGCTGCTCTTCTACTGAACGCGTGGTATCGGCTGAGGCCGCGCGCGGAGGCCGTAAACACACCGGAGCGTTTTATGGCGCTAAGGTGCTCATTTGAATTCCGTCTTATTTTACAGTAGCAATAAAGCCTCCACACATGCAGTGAGTCAGTGAGGAGGGTCACAGAGACGGCCGTGTCATCTGCAGAGCAGGTCTGAACACACAGACCTCACAGTGTGTGTGTGTGTGTGTGTGTGGCAGCCCGCAGGCCTTTGAAGTGCTGATGCACATTCAGGCTTTCTAAACAAAGCCATCGATACTCCGTCTCCATCCAGCACTAAACACTGCGCTATTGAATCCATGTGGCTGAGAGAGAGAGAGAGAGAGAGAGGGGGGGGGGGGGGAATGAAGTACGTTTCTCTCTCTGTCTCTTTGTTTTAATAACGTAAAGCAGTTTGAAATGGTTCTGTTACAGACGTTCACCTGAGTGTCAGCGCTGGGATTGGTGTGTTGTGGTTAGTCTGCTGGTGTTAACAGGAAAACATTCGAGCTTAGCAGCAAAGCTAGCATTTAACTGCGTCTGAATTTCCCGGATTAAAGATGTCGTGCAGTGCTGGACTGGGCTCGGGTCCGCTTCTTTTTCTGTTGTTGTTGTTGTTGTTGTTGTTGTTGTGTCGGTTTTGACAGTGGTGTGACGCTGATTTGAGAAATGTGTGCGATTGCAGGATCTTTGATCTTAACAACATTAGACTGCATTTATTCCACGCGGTTCCCATCCTGCATTAATGTAATCACAGTCTTCATCAGCGCTGAGCGAATCTCATCATCATCATCATCATCATCATCACGATAAATCAGACTGCAGTGCACTTCTCTGGCGAATCACAACTACGCTGTCAGGACTTTTGAACCCCAGTGACTGGATACCTTTAGTTATTATAACGAGTTAAATCAATCAATACCTATTTGTTTATATTTGTCTTTAACCTGGTTCTAATTTTCTTTTGGACACTTTGTTAGCACGATTTAATATTATGATGCATGTGGGTTCTTGTTTATTGCAGTTGGGTTCAGATTCAGTCTAGTTCAGACAGACAGACTAGCCGATGTGTACCTCTCGTTCTCTCTCTCTCGTTCTCTCGTTCTCTCTCTCTGACGTCTGACTCGTTCGAGTCCGAAAGTCATGGAGTTGCTCTGTGTTTTGTGCCGTTCTCACGACTTCTTGTTGCGACCTGGCGGCCGTACGTGACCTCGGGTAAACACCTGGCGCGGCGTCTGCTCGGCCCCGCGCTGTTTCCACTCGTCTGTCTGTCAGGCTCGAGTGATCGTGCTGCGTGTTTTCTTTTTGTCTGTTTTGTTCTGATTTCTGTTTCCTCAGATGAATGGAAGAATTCTGTCCTGTTCATGCTGAACATTTCGTCTCGTGCAAAGCAACATCGTATTTGACGTGGCTCCCGCGTTCTGGGCCGGTGATCTGCAAATTGGGACAGATGCAGCATGCTTTTGGTGGTTTTGTAAATCGTAGAGCGACAGAAACGAGAACGCTCGACAAGCGCGATGTCGAGCAGCAAGTGATGAAGGAGACGCATGAGCTGCGGACTTGTACTCTGACAGATAGAGGACTGGGTGTGTGTGTGTGTGTGTGTGTGTGTGTGTGTGTTTGTGTTAAATCTCAGTTCTTCTCTGAACTTCTTCAGTCGCTGGAATAAGCGTCCCCGCGTCCCCACAGTGCCGCAGATGATCAATAGTGACTGCAGTGAAAAAGTTTCAGTTCTTTCTACTTTAACTCTCTTTTTTTTTTTTTTTTTTTTTTTGCAGCAGCTCATTATTTCTCGCCGCGTGTCTGTGGGTGTACGAGACTTAAAGATGCTCGGTGAAGTATTCACGCTCTGTGCTGGACGACGTCGATTCTGGCCTCAGCTGAGTTGTAGTACAAAGGGACGGCCGCCATCGGGCTTTATTAGCTTTATTAGCTTTATTAGCCTGCCGCTGTAATGGATGTATGGATCCAGCTGTTTTTTTTTTTGTTTTTTTTTTTGCTCTCACTTTTTTTTTTTTTTTGTTCTCTACCAGCACATTCAATTCTTTTTTTTTCTCTCTCTCTCTTTTTCTCCTTCTTGCGGTTTGCTATCAGTTCATTTTTGTGTGGTCTCCATCATGAGAAAAAAAGAGAGAGAGAGAGAAGGAAAAAAAAACAGCCTGTTCTTTGAATGTGAAAAGAGCCTGTCTTTAATTTTTGGGAAACTCATAAAAGTTTGTCGCTCCTTTCATATTGGCCACAGAATTGAAAACAAATGCTCCCCCCCCCCCCCCCGCCCCCCCCACACACACCCCCATTCCCTTTGAACTGGCCAATTATGGAGTTGTGAAAATAAAAATCACTCTGTCGATCTCTCTCCCTCCCTCTCCCACACCAGCGCATGCTTCTCGCATTCTCTTTATTCCACACGGGTTTTCTTTCTTTCTTTCTTTCTTTCTTTTTTTGCTTTTTTGCCTTTTTTTGCCTTTTATAACCGACCCCCCCCCCCCTGCCCCCCCACACTCCTTACTGTCTCACTCTTGTTTTGAAGAAGTAGAGGGGGGGGGGGTCACTGATGTCAAAGTCAAAACCAAGAGCATTAAGAAAACCGGCGGAATGCAATCCAGCTGCAATCCGACATGACTCTGGAAAATGGGGCTGAGGAGCAGAGAGGCTCACTGTATTCCCAGAGTGCCGCACTGCTCGCGGCCTTGCCTTTGATCTCTTCAAAGCCTCCTGCCTCCGACTAGATGGAGAGTCTTGGCTGCTGTTCGTGAGCGAAAGAGAGAGAAGGGGTGGAGGGGGGATTAGAAAAAGAGGAGGGGGAGGAGAGTTGTGTGTATGTATGTGTGTGTGTGTGTGTGTGTGTGTGTGTGTGTGTTGGAAGATGAGTGGAAAAGAAAGAGAGAGTGAGTGTCTTTTTTTTTTTTTTTTTTTTTACCGTTCCAGGATGAAATCCATCATAGCAATTACTCATGGCTTTTGATTAGAGTCTTGGTTACCTGAGCGCTCGTGTCTCTCGCCTCGCCCGGGCCGACACTCGCTAATGCGCTGAGAGGCTGCGCACGGAGGCGGCGTGTCCTGCAGTCGTCCAGCGGAGCAGAAAATGGGGACACGATGGTCCGATTACACATGCAGATGTCCCCCTACTTATCTCCTCAGATGCTTTGAAGGTGTAAGAGCTGCTGATCCTCATCCAAGCCCTCATTTTCCACACATTGCCCCGGCACCCCAGTCCCCTGACCCCTAACTGACCCCAGAGCGCAAATCCAAAACGTGTCCGCGGTTCCGGTAAAGACATGTGAATGAAACACGCTTTCACACACCTGTTTAAGGGGGAAAACAGGAGCAAGAGTGAAAATCCTGTTCGGTTTGCTGCAGCATTTGGCCAGCATGGCTCTGAGGAAATGATCTGGAGGGAGGGGACGGGAGGGGACGGGAGGGGACGGGAGAGGACGGGAGGGGACGGGAGAGGGGATTCTTGGTGATTTCATTTGTTTCCTTTGATGTAGCGGAACATTTTATGGCATGTGATTTGAAATCTGGTAAGACACTCTGTGGATCCGGCGTTTATGTACACAGCGTGGGAGATTTCAGGAATTCAGCATAATTATTGAAGATTCAGGTGATTTGATGAACTCTGGTGTTTAAACCGTGCTCAGCAGGACGCATGCGTCAACATTTGCCAAGAATAATTTTACAGTCATTTAGGATGAGACACAGGACGGGGCGAATACATCACGATTCATACATTTATTTCCCGGACACATCTGTAACAAATTGCCGCCTTTTGACATTAAATCATTGCACGGGTCCGTAACACAATCACGATTATTTTCTGGGGTTTTTTTGTTTTGTTTTTTATTTGGTGCAATAAACTCTGCTCATCAACTGTTATACCATACGCCATACGACATACGACATTTTCAAAACAAAAAAAATGTAAAATGTATTTAATGCTAAGGAGAAAAAAATATACAAATCTTTAAAAAAAAAATGTGTTTCACTGTTTTAAAGATTAAATACTAGAGTCTCGATCATGTGCTCAGTCGATTTTGTGATCATGTCGAAACAGAACACTGTGTACACGTCCGATACGAGCCGGTCAGTTCCTCGTCACGCAGGTGAATTATTGTTACGGTTCATCGAGCAGAAGGACATGGACGCCTATGTGATGTTAACGTTCATCTCCGCGAGCGTGTGCTAGCGTCATTCGCTAATTGATTTGGACTTGTACGAGTCGTGTCTGGCTGATGAGCTCTCGAGTGTTTGGTCTCGGGATCACTGAGCGCTCGAGGGCCCTTCTGAGGTGCTTAGAGCTCTCGCCGCATGAGACCAATGAGGCTGAGATACGAGCGCCGTATGAGACCACGTGGAAATGATGATACAAATGTCTTGAACTGTACGACATTTGGAAGTAAGGTTACAGCGCGGCTGTTCTGTGCCGGTTCTCCCCGTGATTGGTGGGTTTCCTCCGGATTCTCCGGTTTCCTCCCACAGTCAGATCAGGCTGACTGGCGTTCCCAAAACCTGCCCGTAATGCGAGTGTGTGTGTGCGAGTGTGTGTGTGCGAGTGTGTGCTGTGTGCAGCCTGTCCGGGGTACCCTGCTTTGTGCCAATAGGCTCCGCCCCTACGTGACCCTGTATACAGGATATTGAAGATGAATTTAGAAATAAGTTTTTATCTTTGTTAAAACTTTATATTGTGTAGCACAGGAAGGTTATTCAGGTTTCATGATATGAAATCTAACATCGTATCTCTCAGCTCTACTCTGTATCGTCCTGGCTGATGGAGGAACGTTTCATAGACACAGGATTTCTCCCTCACGCACTCTGACTCTCTCTCTCTCTCGTACCGTCTCTGCCATTTGCTATTAGTTTTCCTTTTCACTTTGTACTTTTCTCCTGTCTGTTGTCTCACTTTGTCTCTTCCTCTTGCTGTACGCTGGTTTCTCCTCTCTCTCTCTCTCTCTCTCTCTCTCTCTCTCTCTCTCACTGGGAGTTTGTGCTGCTTTGTTTATCTTCGTCTGTCCTTAGATGCAGGATGATGAAACGTTTAAAAGTTTTCAGCAAGAGTGAAGGCATGCATATATATATATATGTGTGTGTGTGTGTGTGTGTGTGTGTGTGGATGCACTTTTGTGCTGCTCAGCTCCTTATATTGGTATTTCTGCTTGTTAGTCAGACTGAAGTGAAGAAATGATTTGTTGATGTTATTAGAGGCAGTGAGGAGGATGACGGTGAACCGAGTGTCGATCGGTCTGTGATTAGAAAGGTAGGTGTCGGATGTTTGTGGTTTGTAATCTGTGGTGTTCTGAGCTGGCCTGGGAAATTGAGTAAAAAAAAAAAGGAAAAAAACATGGTGCGAGGTTTAGTTTGATTCTGTTCACTCGCTTCTTATTCCTATCGACATTGTTGCATTAAAGTGGACGTGAGACTAGAAGTGCTTATAAGAAATAATAATTATGCTGTAAGGATTTAATGATGTTAAAAAAAACTTTTAAAAAAGTTGTGTGACATTTGAAAACATGGAAAAATGAAAAGGTTAGTAAACTTTCTGATCAAACGTTTTAGTGTGTAATCAGTTACGTCCATGTTGTCTTCCTATAGCATAATAATAATAATAATAATAATAATAATATCCACTCCTCATGGTATTTCCTCCCCACCTGCCTTCTTCTCCACACTGGACACACACACCTCATGTTTTCTTTTCCTCATTGAGAAGTTCTCAGACTCTTTATTGCTTTTCCTACAGGTTTTTTTCCACATCACCAGCCGGTCGTCTTTCTTTATCTCCTTCTAAAATCGCATATCGGCAAATAAAAACAAAGCCCTCGCGCACATCCTCCAGTCGTTGTGGTTGGCCGTGTTCCACGCAGGGCCATGTTTCATTTGTTTTGGCCCCCGTCAGGTTGCTGAGACGTTTCTTCTTCAAAAGTATGGAGTGTGGGAGGAGCCGGTGGACTCTGGAGAGCTTGTTGAAGTGCTCGGTCGTCATACAAGGGTGGGGAAAAGACATTTGTTTAGTGTGTGTGTGTGTGTGTGTGTGTGTGTTTTCACCGGATAATCCCAGCCTGAAAAGCAGTTGTGCTGGGGCTAACTAGCTAATCCTCCTCAATGCGGCCTGTTAGTAGTGCAACATTGTCCCACCTCCTAAAGCTGAGTACCAGCCCCCCACCTCCACCCCCCTAGAGCGGGAGTGTTTTTAGGACAATGTCCTTTTTGCTTTTTTGTCCTTGTTGTTCAGGACAATGCCAGAATAGCCATTTGATGACGAATGCGTGGTGATTAAGCAGGTCTGATATATAGATATAGATTTTTTTTGTATTCGTCCACATGACACACCTGGACATAAAGGCTTTGTGGCTGCAGGTCTGTCTGTCTGCGCGCCGGGACGGATCGTGGGTGGAGAATGAAAGAGGGAGGTCTTTACTCAGGTGGCTCAGGGACACGAGTTCAAATGGATAGCGCTTTTCAATGCCTTTCTTTTTCTTTCTTTCTTTCTTTCTTTCTTTCTTTTTTTTTTTTAATAAACAAGCAGCCTTGTTGCGAAGCTTCATAATGCCTTTTGATGAATTAAGTAGCACTGCAGGCACGTGAATGCAGGACTCTTTTTTTTTTCCCCCTCTTGGTGCTTTCCTTGAATAATTATCCTGTCCCACGCTTTTACACGTGCACTTTTCATGCCGTGACTTTGGGAATGGTCCGTGTGTGTGTGTGTGTGTGTGTGTGAGAGCAGCAGAACGGTCCTGGAGAGGATGACGTGGTGATGACTTCATCTTGTGACACGTTGACGTCTTTGTTTCAAGCCGCTGATTTAGAACAACATGATGAAGAAGAATAAAAACATCTGGACGATATGAAGGAGCCTTTAACTGGATCTAATGTTTACAGGATGCATGAATCAGCCAATCAGCAGCTGACTCTGAGAACGTGACGCAGGTGTTTTAAACAAGCTGGAATGGTTTAAACGCTTTGTCACATCCTGTCTGTTCGGACTGTAATGATACAATCCTGTTGAGGTGACCTTGTAGTACCTTTTTTTTTTTTATGAGGTGTATCGGGACAGGACGTACTCTCGATCAGTGGAAACTGTTGTGTTTGTAAAAAGAGTGAGGCCAAGAAATTAATTTATTGGACCATTGTAGATTCTGGATTAATGAAGATTAATCGATTTTGCTGTAAAAGTCTTAATGGTGTCCCTGGTGTTGCGATGGATACGCTGGAGATAGATCTACTATTACTCCACACTAATTGTTACACCTGTTCTACAAAACAAATTGTATTGCACATATATACATACCATAGTAGCTGCTTCCCATAAACAAATGAGTTAAAGTAATCAGACCCTTCCCTCGTCTCATCTTACACAGTAAAACTCCTCCTCCCTCCCCCCACCTCGCTTTTTAAGTTTCACAACAAACACACACACACACAACGGAAACACAACGGAAACACTGTTTTAATGGCAAAAAAAGAAATCTCTCTAATGACACTCGCGTGAGCGCAGACTAACGGAATCACTGCTGTAAAGTAAAAAAACAAACAAATGAATCAGCACCTTACCTTTGAAAAGAATCGCGACAGAGCAGAGTTTCTGTGTAGAGCAGAGTGTGTGTGTCTGTATGAAGCCGGGGAGGGGGGGTGTAAAGGCGAGAGAGTGTGTGTGTGTGTGTGTGTGTGTGTGTGTGTGTGTGTGTGTGTGTGTGTGTGTGTGTGTGTCGGTGTGTGTGTGTCGGTGTCAAAAAACCAAGATATGCTCGTTTTTCAAGTCAAAATTTATTTTAAATCTTTGCTCGTCTTGCGGAACACTTGTAAACGGAGCTACTTGCAATCCGAGGTTCCACTGTACTGTATACAGTTTGAGAAGAGTAATGATCTATGATCTCACCATCCAGTGTGAAGAACATGGGTTCTATTATAAGTTTGGTTCCTCTCAAGGTTTCCAGGAGTTTTTCCTTACCATAATACAGCGGGACCTCTGCATACGAATTTAATCTGTTTTTAAGGTGGAATGTCGTACTGTGAAGCGCATTGCTCCATAGGAAATAATGTAAATGCAGATAATCCGTTCCAGCCGCCCGAAAATATCACCAATATTACCAATTTCCAAAACTCATATTTTTGCATATAGAAACAATCAGAACCTTTATAAAAGACATGTTAATTAAGTAAAATATTAAATAAATAGACATTAAACTTCACTTAACTTTAATTTATGAGTCCTCTCAGCACTGGCTGCTTTAAAAACCAAACTGAAAGCCGCTCCCTTTTCTTCTTGCTGCCGCCTTTGATAACATACTTTGAACACATCCTGCTACATCTTAACTAAATGAAATGTATTAAATGCAAAGAAAACCCCACAAAAAAACCCATAAACTCAGCTTTTCTTGGCTTTCCACTGAAGCTAAAAGGTTTTTAAAGGCTCCCGGATGCAAGCGTAACTTGGTTCAGTTCGGTTCAGGCGCTGGTATGCCGAAAATGCATCACATGCAGAATTTAAATTCTATAGATGACAATTTCACAGATATGGTGTTCGTATGCCGAATTACCGCCGTATACGTGTGGATTTCTAAAGCGGCTTTCTGACTAGTTTAATTGTTACACCTGTCCTACAAAACACATTGGTGATTATTTATTGGTGGCACATATCATAGTACAGTGTGTTAATCAACAGAGTGTTTCAGGCGTCTAAATATTAAATCTTGACCTCAGGAGGAGATTAGTTTATCAATATATCCTATTAAAATAACACATCACCTCGGCATATCCGTATAAAACACCGGTTATGTGGTGCAGGAATGAATCACTCAGGTTCGGTCTGACTGTAATGTCCCAGACTGAGAGCGTGATCGTAAGCTGGTGGTGATGTGGTTTGTAAAAACTGGGTCACTATCCTGAAACACACACGTTTGGAGCTCTCGTTGTCTTTAATGTGCACATGGGTACACATACCTCAGCGTCGCCACCACACGTCAAACATTAACCTGAGAAAGAGAGGGAGAGGGAGACAGGAAGCCCGTCATGCTGGTGCGCGGTATAAAGCCGTCTGCAGGCTCTGTTCTTCCATCACTGCCGCTTTCATCAAATCCAGACTGACAGGCATTCACATGCAGACTTCTGAGTACCTGTGTGAACCAAAGTACAGCACTATCAACACACAGCAGGTACATCCCTCTTCCTCCTCCTCCTCCTCCTCTTCCTCAGCACCATCACCACTGTATCTGCCAAAAGTTCTCTCTCTCTCTCTCTCTCTCTCTCTCTCTCACTTCCCTTTTATCATTCTCTTATTCATTATTCCAAAAATTCTTATTAGTAATTGGTTGGAAGCTGCTAACGAGAAACACACATCTTTTCTTGCCCCAGATTTATCTTTAATTCATAAACACACACACACATGCACACACACACACACACACACACACACACATATAGTTCATTTGATGGCATGTTTAGCACTAAACCTCAGCTAAATGGATAAAATAAAATGTGTTCCAGCTTCAGAGAGCGATGGCTATAAATAGCTCGGATAGAAAGCTGGCAGCAGCTGAGAAGAGGGAGTAACCACTCATTCATTCGCTCGTGCCTCGTCGAGGTCACGGAGGCAGTAGAGATCAGTCAAGACCATCGCTCTCGTTACTCAGATCTGCTTGTGTGGCTCTTTGTGAGGGGTTGGTTCAAGCATGCTGGGTTTTTATTAATTAATTGTGTGTGTGTGTGTGTGTGTGTGTGTTTGGTCGGTAGTACAGCAGGGCCTGCTGACTGGGTTGCTCCAGTGGAATGTTTGACCTTTCGGCAGTGCTTTGATGTGACCAGGCCCTGCTGTGCTAATGAGCCTCAGGTTGCAGGGGGGCCGAGAACTCAGCCAAACCCGCTCCAAAGCCCACACGGCCAATCAGATGCTCGGCCCAGCCTTCATACACCAATAAACATCCGCACACAAGATTCCACAAGGCCTCTATTCAGCCACGGGAAAACCACAACAACCGAAGAGCCCCACGTGATGCGAATGACTAAGAAGAGGTTTAAATAGATTAAAAACCAGCATCACTTTGCAATGTAGAATAATTAGCTTTAAAGAGCACCACGTCGCACAGCCGACACACAAAAACATTTCCAACTCCTGCCTTTGGTCAGGTATCAAGCTCTCTGCAGCACAATATGGGTGTTAGTCATCGTCAAAGCATCGGCTTTTCAATACCGACATCAAAGAGGTCTTGAAGATACAGAGCTTCCTGACCAATCGCAGATGTTCCTGATGAGCTTTCGCTGGACGGCTGCCATAAAGTGGTGTTGCAATCGCTGCATTCACATAATAAGACTGGCAGTTCATTACTTTGATCCTCTGTACATTTTGTAAGAAAGAAATGAAGGGTCTATAATTTTTCTCATAGGCTTATTGTAAATGATGGAGACGAAGTATTTGATTCCCAAGTGAGACATGACTTGGTATTTGGTGGAGAAGCCCTTACTGGCAAGCACAGAGATGAGATGTTTCTTGTAGTCGGTTCCCGGGTTTGCGCTCATCCCGGGACGGATTTCAGTCCACTCGTCTTTCCGGATCTGTAAATCCTTAAGGTTTCTTGTCTGTCGCTTGGCAACTCAAAGTTTCAGCTTCCTCCATAAATCTTCTATAGGATTAAAGTCTGGAGACTGGCATGACCTCTCCATGACCTTAAAGCGCTTCTTCTTCAGCCACTCCATCATTCATCATCCACGACCCATCTTCAGGAGGTTCTCATCCAAATCTCATCCGCTACATGTCCCCGTCCATTGGCCCCCTCAGTGCAGCAAAGTCGGCCTGTAGACGTTTCCACCTCCGTGCCTGACTGTAGGGACGGGGTTCTTTAGGTTAGCGTCTGCATTTTAATTCCCTCCAAACACAGCGAGTCGTGTTGATGCCAGAGAGCTCAATGTTGGTCTCCTCTGACCACGGTACTTCAGACAGAGCTGCACATGTGCCTTCTTGAGGAGGGGGACTTACAGCAGTGTGTTTGGTGACTGAGGCTACAACTGGCATGAGATCTTTCTCAGCTCCTCGCGTGTAGTTTTGGACTGATCCCTCACTGTTCTCATGATCATCTCGATCATGCACAGAGCTCCAGACCGAGTGGTATTGATGGTCCTTTTGTATTTCTTCCATTGGTGAATAATCTCTTTCACAAAGTATATCTGTGTGTTTCTCTGAATTTTTAGAAATTAGAAATTATAGACGTTCATTTCTTTGTTACTGGGCAAACTTACGAAATCTGCAGGGGTCAAATAACGTGTGTGTGTGTGTGTGTGTGTGTGTGTTTGCAGCGATATTAACCTTAATGTGATCATGTGATGTGTACTGTACATCGAGTCATAAATTAACATTCAGACATCTTGAGTTGAGTTTAATATCTTTACAAAAATCCTGCTTTTGATTCTGGTTCCTAACAGTTGAGCCAAAATACAAAGAAATAAAGTCTTGAGGTCAAATAACAATCTTTACACACATTAAATTTTTTTATCGTAAAGCCTTGAAGTTTGTTCCTGCGATTTTAAAATGTTTTTTTGGTTCACACTGAAACAGGCATAATTATACGATGCGATTAATATCAAAGTCGTCTCAGTTAGCAGTAACTTTTTGCCAGGAGGAGAAACAGGAGTCGTGTTTTTGCTGTGATTCGGCTTCAGGCCACTAAAACGTGTACGAGTGCGTTTCTGATTTATGGTTAACGTCTGTCAGGGCCGCCGCCGCCGCCGCGCGCGTGTGCCGGTCACGTGAGCCGCTCCTGTGTCGGGGTGATGACGGAGCACAGATGGGCTTGTTTTGAAATGATATATTAACTAAAACTACAAGCAAAGCTGTAATTATTATCCCGTGTGTAAACAGACTTCCAGTTTGCTAAAGATTCCCGGATTGCGTCATCCTCAGCCGGTTTGTTCTGCACTACAGTAAAGATGCGCGCGGCTCCGGGTGAGGGACGATGGTGTACACTGGAGGGGGGGGGGGGGGGGGGGGGGGTTGTTTCTATTCATACATTTATTTCTTTTTGTTTATCCTGGTGTCAGATTGTATTGGATTCCCAAAGCAACTGAACAAATTAATTATTTCATATGGTTTTTGATTTGATTCATAGCTGTCGTAACTGTATAGATGAAATGCATTAATCTTAGACAAGGCTTACAGGTGTTTTTTCTGAACTTATTTTTTTTAGAAAGGAATCTGATTTCTATCCACTTCTACAGACAGTTCGCCCTGACCACCTGATACACCCTGTAAATATTTTGTTTGTATCTACGATGTTTTCTGATCTCAACATAAATCGAAACTAAGGTTAATAGCCACGCCCAGATAAAGCATTAGCCAAAGATGAATGAATCAAAGCAGGACGCCACAAGCGCGCCCTGTATCCTGTGATGTTCCTGAATGATTCTTTGTCTGTCGAGCTTCATATCTGAGCATGAAAGTAAAACCACCCCCTCCTGCAGCTCCTTTGTTCGTTCCTCGTGCACACCTACACTAAAAACCATCAATTATCCAATCTGTACCTCTAAAGAGACCCTTTTCTCAGAGTGTGTGCACCAACGTGGCGATTAATTAACCAATATCAGTAACTTCTTACCCAGAACTTCTCACAACATCTTTAAGAAATCAGGTCGGCCGATGGACAAGACTAATAAACGTGATGGGAAACGCGCTGTTGGAGATTTTTTTACATTAAAAAAATTAAGAGCTACCCAGAGGGACCCCATCCCCCCCCCCCCCCCCCCCCCCAATATATAAAAAACCTAAAGCCTTAAGAGTGACGCTTGGTCTCCAATCTCGTCAGCCGCGTAACACTGAGGGAGAGAAACCAGTTCAGTGTGACGCTGTAATCACTACACAAGACTTTAATACGTAACACGTGTCAGATTTATGACAATATACGGCTGCTTTATTATTTTTTTTTAAAGATTCTCTTCTGAGCAGCTTTCATCAGCAAAAAGCATAATTGGAGACTTTTTAAAGAGGTGTGTGTGAGTGTGTGTGTGTGTGTGTGTGTGTGTGTGTGTGTGTGTGTGTGTGTGTGTGTGTGTGTGTGTGTGTGTGAGTGTGTGTGTGTGTGTGTGTGTGTGAGTGTGTGTGTGTGTGTGAGTGTGTGTGTGTGTGTGGACGCCTGCTGAGCGTCCTGCTCGTGTGTTTAACTCGTCTGTTGAGGGAGAGATGAACTGCTCAGAGCGGTGAAAGACTGAGAAAGCCCGTCATTGATGTGAAATATTTTTTCACCCTCCAGGCTTTCTAATGTTTATCTTTCCTTTTACTGTACCTCTTCTCTCTCTCTCTCTCTCTCTCTCTCCTCAGTCTTTCATACTCGCTCACTCTTCCCCGTCTCATTACCCCAGGCGCATGGCATGTGCCACAAGTCTTCCTTTCTTCTCCATTAATTGGGTTTGGTTGCATTAAGGTGTTTGGCTGAAAGGCTGTCCTGCCAGTAACACATTCCGTTTTCAACACTCCAGTGACGACCGCGGCCTTCGCCTGTTTCCTCAAATGCTAATTGGTTATTTATTTAAGCATCTAATTTTGCGGTTATATCGCAAACAAGTGCATCGGTGCTCTGTGGTTTATTGCGATGCTTTGAAGTTACCAGGGCATTAGAATGGTGTGTGTGTGTGTGTGTGTGTGTGTGTGTGTGTGTGTGTGTGTGTGTGTGTGTGTGTTCACCTTTTGTTGTGTAAAGGTCATGCATTCCTGCTGATCCGAGAGCGAACACCTGGCTCGGCCCCGCTGTGTCGGCCGTGTGCTGGGTGTGTTCTGCGTGTGTGTGCTGGGTGTGTTCTGCGTGTGTGTGCTGGGTGTGTTCTGCCTTTGGCCTTTTAATGTCCTTTTGTTTAAGGAGCTAAACAGACTGAAACCTATAGCGAGGTCATTAAATCATTCCAACATTCCACCATCGAGAAGAAAATCTGAATCTAAAGTCTGATTTAGACGTTTATTTTGAATTTTGTCTGTTTGTCTGTCTGAGGTCCGGATCAGTCTGAGAGACAGACAGAGAGAGAGAGAGAGAGCAGGATGCAAATACGAATTTGCTTTAAACGGCAGTTTTGGTTTTCAGAGCGTTTGATGGAGATGAACTTTGACCCAGGAAATTCACAAACCTCAGGAATGAAGCAGCCGAAAGCAAAATGCGAGACCGTGGGATCTTCTGTGCACTAAATCGTGAAATGTTCAGACTGTTAATTATTTAATGTTAAAATGACAAAACGTCTGCATCTTGGCACATTTTACATCCACACATTGAATGATCTCGCTTTATTATTTATAATCACGTTATTTATCTATTTATTTATTAATTTATTTATTTATTTTTGGTGCGAGTCCGCTGTTGTGCCGCTTAAGCTCCAGGTTTATGTCGGTGAAATTCGCTATGAAGTCGAGCTTTGCTGAGTTTCACGCACACTTTTATTAGGCTGAGAATTCCATCTTGGACATTTCATTTCCCTGACTGAGTGAAGCGTCTCGCTCGGGCTCGGCTGTAGCCGTGAGCGTCACCAGGCCTCATTGCATATAAATTACAGAAGTGGGAAGCGATTATCATAAAAGTCCTGCTTCCTCTTTTTTTCCCCCTGCATGTCGCATAAGTGGAATAATTGACTCGTGTGTGTGTGTGCGTTTGTGTGTGTGTGTGGAGGAGATGGATGTTTGGGGAATCACTGGAAGAGTTGAGACGTCACTGGTTTGGAGAATGTTAACGAGTCTACACTGTCCTCCTGCAGACACCTTTGAGAACGGAGCAGGACTTTTACTGCTCTCTGCTTTTCTCCGTCTCGTCTCGTCTCATCTCGTCTCGTCTCTCCCAGCCTTTTCACCTCTGAGTTTCTGCAGGGCTTCGGCCAGCTCGAGTTCCGCACAATGAAATTTCTCTTAAAACCACATCTAAGGTTGTTGTGAAGCCAGCCTGGTTATAAAACTGCAAATGGAATTGCTTCTTTCCAGTCCACGCCGCCTCTCCTCAAATATGAATAGAACAGACTAAGCCTATTATTTTTTCCCTCACAATGAAGAGTGAAATGGCGACAGGGACTCTCAGCAGGGTCGCCCCGTACCCCGTACCCCCGTACCCAAACCCCCAGTCTGTGTTAATGTAGCGTCCGCGGGATCTGGGCCGAGTTGCCATGACATCGTCGACGTGGGTTCCTGTGGTCACCACATCCTGGGTCGCACCAGTGAAAGTGTTTGTCCTCGTGAGTGAGTTGGACCTTTCGCTTTTATGAAAGGCCGTGACTTTGACAATTAGCCTGTGTGCTACATAGAAAGGCTATACTTTTCGAGATTGATGTGATTTAACCACCTGCTAAAGGGCTCTCATGTATGACTCTGTAGGTCGTTAGGTTCTGGGTGTGTCTGTGTGTGACATTAGCCTAGCGGCGGAAGTGATGCACGGCGCCGAGAGTTTATTAAGAAGTTGAGTGAAATACACTTTGACAGCCGCGACTGGGCGATTACCGAGATCCAAACGCAAGAGCACACCGCTCCTCTGATTCGCTGCAAGTCCATAGCCTTATACTGCCTGGATAAGAAGCTGTGTGTGTGTGTGTGTGTGTGTGTGTGTGTGTGTGTGTGTGTCACTAAGAGAACGGCTCATTTTCATGAGCATTTTGATGACGGTCCCCTCTCCGCACATCCCCTTTCTCTCCTCTGCTGCTTGTCTTTCTTTTCTCTTTCACCCCACTGTGAGACGGGGACGGGGGACAGGGAGGGACCGGGGTGGGGGGGGGCACAGGGGGGCTTAAAGGCAAAATCCGCCCGCTTCTTTTCTCATTCCCACAGGAAAAGCCAATAGGAGCTGAAAGGCATAAAATAAAGGAAGAAGCATGCACGCTACCATTTAGGCCTCACGTTGAGACGCGTCTCAGACGGCAGGCTTCGGGTCGCGCGGTGTTATTAGAGGTCGGGTCGTGGTCGCGCTTCCTGCGCTGGGATCGGACAGTTAAAGCTCCTCCTTGGATTCACCTGGATTAGTCCTGACATTTAACCTCCAGTCATAAACCAGGTTACTGTGACGCGTACGGCCACAGACTCGTCCTGAATTTTATTTATTTTATTACGGAATTCTGATTAAAGGAAGCAGGAACGTCAACCAGCCAACAGCAACCAGACCTTCTGAGGTCAGATATTAAACTGGTAATTGTGTGCTGTTAGATTCGTTTCTTTATTTTGCCATTCTGGGACAAGAACATGCAGCTCCTTGGGTCAGTGTGGTGCCGGGCACGAGAGACTCCCACACACACACACACACACACACACACACACACACACACACACACACACACTCACTCACTCTCCCACACCCTACAGCTTGAAACCAGACTGTTTTATGGAGCAGTAATGGTACCTTCCACCGCCCCCTTGGCCGCTCGTGCCAATTAGCGGGTCGAGAATGTCGAGCTCTGCTCACAAATTAGGACAAACTACTCATTTGAACCGAGCCCTGCCTCCAGGACCACATGCCCGGTTTGGACTCGCCTGTCGGATGGGAACATCAGGCTCAGGAGGTCTTGGGAAGAAAATAAAAAAGCCTTTTGGTCTTCACCAACCGTGTGAATGTTAGGAACTGATTTTTAGTTGTTGTTTTTTTTTCCTGTCGTTCTTCCAAAGCTGACAATGAACATTTTTTCATAAGTGGTTCATTTAGGTTTCATGAAACGGATAATCATTACAGTAACGTTTACATCCTGATGATGTTGCGGTTGCTGTGTGAGTGTAAGAGTGTGTGTGTGTGTGTGTGTGTGTGTGTGTGTGTGTGTGTGTGTGTGTGTGTGGTGTGTGTGTGTGTGTGTGTGGGTGTATATGAGTGTGCGCTGTTTAGTGTCAAGACTTTGGCTTTGTGAGTCAGCCCGCACTTGTGTGTGTGTGTGTGTGTGTGTGTGTGTGTGTGTGTGTGTGTGTGTGTTTTGTTGAGGCCGCTGCTGACGTGATTAACCCTGCTTAGTTCCACCGCAGACGGCCGGAGCTCTGTAATGAACTCCCTTATTCACCGGCTAATGATTCCCTTTGATCTCCAGCCCTGAGACCTCTGCCCTGCCTCGACTCTGCCTCTGCCCTGTGGCGCTCCCTTCCTCCAGCGCTCCCTCCTCCCGCTCATTCTCCTCCCTCTCGTGTATTTCAGTGGAATATTTGGTGTGATTTGAGAGAATGTTGGTGATAAAGCATGGCATGTGAGGTCATCAGTTTCTCCTCTTTTAACCAGGACAAGGTGCAGATGTGAGTGATGAGGTCACAACAACCAGGAATGGAATTTCCTTTAAACTGGAAAAATGCACAACAATAATGGGGGGATTTTTTTTTTTTACATATATATAAAATTGATTGAATTTTGACCGTCTTAAATTCGCATTTTTTTATACTAATGCTATGTATGTTATAATATTGTGACATTCATTTCTTACAAAACCTTTAAGCCACAAAATCATACTTGGCCAGAAAATGCTATCAGTGTTAAAAAGTGTCTGACCAGGGGAAGGTGAATTCTCCCACAGGATCATAGAACACCATTTTTCATCATACTTAATGCTTCTTATCTCCCGATCCAGGCTTCGCCTTTTTTTTTGTTTGTTTGTTTGTTTGTTTGTTTGTTTGTTTGTTTGTTTTGTAAATATGCTAACACATCAGATAAAAAGAAACACGTTTGCTAAATACAATTTCATGCCGTTTTATGTCCGTTGTGTCGGTAACTTTTTTTATTTCAAATCTTTCAACAATGTTAACTGTCATTCAGATGAAACTCGGCCGATTTAGATTTCACATGAAAAGACACAAACTTGAAAAAGTCTTTTATTCTAAAATGCAAAATTGCTAAGATATTGCAACGTGAATTTGACACGGTTACGGACACTACAGATTTTTTTTTTTCCTTTTTAAGCTTTTACCAAAAACCAATTTAAGCAGAAGTTCATATGCTTCCAGAAGCTTACACCAATGTTGTTATAAACACTCATGAAGAAATATAATAACTTGCATTTTAAATGATTATTGTTTAAAGTGAGACAGTCTAACTCTAAATTTCTCACTCTAAATTTGACTTTTTTGGGGCAGAAATAAAATCATCTCAATAAAAAAAAGTTAGGAGTTTGAAATGTTTGGAAAGTGAGATCGGTCACTTCCACGTTGCATAAACTTCAGAAGAAGCTTCTTTGTCCAACACATTTTCCGTGTTCTAACATAAACAAAATAAAATCAGCACCACGACTGTTTTTTGGCCGTGTGTAAGCAAGAAGGAAGAAAAGAATGATTTTACTTTTTGGTGTTGTTTTGTGAAATGTTGAATTCTAACCCCGCCCCTCCTTGTGTGCGTGTGTGCGTGTGTGTGTGTGTGTGTGTGTGTGTGTGTCCTGCAGTCGAATAAGGTTCCAGTGGTTCAGCCGTCACACGCAGTTCACCCCCTCACACCTCTGATCACCTATAGCGATGAGCACTTTGCCCCCGGCCCTCACTCCGGTCACCACCCTCAGGACGCCAAAGGTACACACACACACACACACACACACACACAAACACACACCTTAAAATAGCATGTTTGCTCAAGACATATCAGCAGTTAGTACAGTTGCAGCAGGTCCCCCTTCAGCTCAGCGGTTGAGAGCAGCTGGAGGAAGCGGGTCGGTCGGGGTGAGGGGGGGGGGGGATGGGGGGTGGCGGGGGGTCTGGAACACAACTGCACACGAGCTCGGCCCCATATGTGCTCCTTCCGGCGGTCGTTTGTCTCTGCAGAAACTTAATACGAGGGAGGAAAAAGATAGAAGGAAAGATGGAGAGGATGTGGTGATGTCGTGGAAGTCGAGTGAGCTATAAATATCCTCCACACCAGATGAAAACACGCCAACACACACACACACACACACACACTTGACTCTCGGCATCAGTGAGCCATTCATTGAGCGGATACAATGGAGACGCACAGTTATTACCCAGAAAACAGAAATGTCCATACGCTGGTCAAGTACTATAGTTTACATTATGGACGTTACAGAGATCACAACACTGGTGTTAGCGTTAAACATCAACAGCTGTACAGCGCTGCCTCGGCATACCAGTTTAAGTTAATCCGCTCCAGAGGCGAGTTCTTAATGTGAGATGTTGTATTGTGAAACGCCTTGTCCCATAGGAAACAATGTAAATTCAGATAATCTGTTCTAGCCAATATATATAATTTAATTGGTATTAATATCACCAAAATGTTATCAATTTCCAACATTATAATCTGTATATTTCTGTATATAAAAACAATCAAAACATTTATAAAAGACGTGTAAATGAAGTAAAATATGAAATAAATAGACATTAAACCTCACTTAACCTTAATTTATGTTTCCTCTCAGCACCGGCTGCTTTAAACCCCAAACTCTAAGCGGCTCCCTTTTCTTCTTGCTGCCGCCCTTGATAACATTCTCAGGACACATGGTGATACGTCTTCACTAAATCTTACACAAAATGCAAGAAAAAAAAAAAGACACAAAAAAAATACGTAAACTCGCTGCATCTCTAATTTATACATTTAATATCAGACTTGGTGAATTTGCTCCACATGTCCTTTTTGTCTAATTAGAGTTGCTAACACACATTCATTAAGAGTCACATTAACACTCCCCTGGATGAGCAGTCTGCACTAGGACATTATAACGCTTCATAAAGCACCGCAGGCCTCTTAAAGGGTGACGTCACAAACCGCACCATTCCATCACACTGAGCCTGAAGTGGAACAAGAGCTTTCACATGTATTCAGTATCGTCTCATGAGTCTGTGGTTCAGATTGATGTTGTTTAATGAGAGTCGGCCACTTAATCTGTGTCCTGTGTCTTCTGAGTTTATGTCCCAGGGTTATATCGATAGAATCTGTTACTTTCCTGTTAAAGAGCAAAACTAAATTCAGTGTGGATTCATAGTTCCAGTTTGTGTGTGTAGCAGTGGACATGACGACAGTCAGGGGTTTGTTACTGTAACATAAACTGGTGTAAAAGCTGTTAGTGCTTTAGTCCTGCTGTTGGAAGAACACGGAGCTGCTCACAGTCTGAGTCTGGTATCGATTTGTAGTTCTGTGTGTGTGTGTGTGTGTGTGTGTGTGTGTGTGTGTGTGTGTGTGTGTGTGTGTGTGTGTGTGTGTGTGTGTGTGGGAGTGGGCGCGCACGTGTGTGTGTGTGTGTGTGTGTGTATGTATGTATGTGTGTTTGTGTGTGTGGGAGTGGGCGCGCGCATGTGTGTGTGTGTGTGTATGTATGTGTGTATGTATGTATGTGTGTGTGTTGTGTGTGTGTGTGTGTGTATGTATGTGTGTATGTATGTATGTGTGTGTGTTGTGTGTGTGTGTGTGTGTGTATGTATGTGTGTATGTGTGGGAGTGGGCGCGCGCATGTGTGTGTGTGTGTGTGTTTTGTGCTATTGGTTGGACACTTTAAGTCAGTAGCTTCTGGGCTAAATGCACACTCTTTGTACCTTGGCACCTTTTTACCTATTGCATTTCATTTCTCTCTACAACACTCATCATTATTTCACTAAATGAATAATAAAAAATAAAAAAGTAAGTCTGGTGCTTTTAAATCATCTGACCAGGTCAGGATTACATTTTTAAGTATTTTTTTTTAAATAACCTGTTTTATTATGCACCACTTAACATAAGGGAAGGGGCGTGTCTTGGGTGCCAATGTTTACTGTACAGCGTAAAGTGGAATGTCGTACTGTGAAGCGCATTGTCCCATAGGAAATAATGTAAATGCAAATAATCCGTTCCAGCTGCCCAAAAACATTACCAATATTACCAATTTCCAACACTATAATCATATTTTTGCATATAACAACTATCAAAACATTTATAAAAGACGTGTAAATTAAGTAAAATATGAAATAAATAGACGTTAAATCTCATTTAACATCAATTTATGATTCCTCTCGGCACCGGCTGCTTCAAAACCCAAACTGAGAGCGGCTCCTTTTTCGTCTTGCTGCCGCCCTTGATAACATACATTGTGCTGCGTCTTCACTAAATCTTGTACGAAATGCAAAACTATGTAAACTCTTGGGTAAAATCGGGCCAAACGATTTCCTGTGACTGTGTGGGAAAGTAGAAGAGAGAAGATGGAGACTAAGATGAATCATCTCTCTGTGTGTGTGTACAGGAATGCCGAGGCATCACCCTGGTCCAGATATTCCCAACTTCTACTCGCTCTCCCCTGGAGCAGTTGGACAGATGACCCCACCACTGGGCTGGTAAGTTTACACAAACACACACACACACACACACACACACACACACACACACACACACACACACACACACACAAACCCCACAGCTCATCAGCAAATGGCGTCAAGATGGTGTGTGTGTGTGTGTGTGTGTGTGTGTGTGTGTGTGTGTGTGTGTGTGTGTGTGTGTCTGTCTGTCCACTGCCGTTCCCATCTTGAGCTTTCTCCTGACTCAGTCTTGGCCTCGCGCTCGTCCAGGCCACATGCAGCTGCTCCTCGACTCGCCCTGGCTCCTGTGAGCCGAGCGTGAGAATCGTACGAGACCGGAGGAGAAGCGAGCGAGGGCTGAGCGCTCCGCGTATAAACACACTGAAACCGGATCAGACCGCGGGCGGGCACTGAGGTCAACCATGTCAACCATGCCCAGTGCAGATCAAATGGGAAAGTAACCGGAGATGATGTGGAGGACTGGGAACCGAACGGACAGCACGTCATGTTAACGTCGTTCCTGCTTCAAGTTTAATTGGTGTGTGTGTGTGTGTGTGTGTGTGTGTGTGTGTGTGTGTGTGTGTGTGTGTGTGTGTGTGTGTGTGTGTGTGTGTGTGAGTGTGTGTGTGAGTGATCTATAGCCAGTGTACTGGCACAGAGAGCAGAAGATATCAGTCCAAGACCGACACAGTTTGTTAAACAGCACGGAAGGAATTGAAGAGTGAACGTTTTCGAGGCCTTACAGGGGTTAAAGTTCACGCTGAAGTTTTCTGCTGGACGTTATTTGTTTATTTGTTTATCGTCATCGACAGGCAGTAACGGTGCTGACTGATTCTGATCTGTTTGTTTAATGTCACACAAAAGTATCGCTGACTCACAATAACGGTGAAGATATCCACGGTGCTGATTGACCTCCCTGCGCTCCTCACCTTCGCCATGCCGTGTTTTTTCTTTTCCTTTCCTCTTTCTCACACGTTCACTCTCTCTCTCTCTCTCTCTCTCTCTCTCTCGTGTTTTCAGGTTCCCACATCACATGGTTCCAGGACCTCCCGGACCTCACGCCACGGGAATCCCCCACCCTGCCATCGTCAACCCACAAGTCAAACACGAGCCTCCACACGAGACGGACCTGATGCACATGTGAGTCGTCCCTCTTCATCATCATCATCATCATCTTCCTCCTCCATTTCTAAATTCCTGATCTCTAATCTTGAATCAGCTCCCTGAATAACTTTTTAAAGACTAGGATTAGGAAAACGTTTTAATATTATACATGAAAATAGCCTCTCTGGATGTTCTGTTATAGAATAGACACTCGAGTGTTGCATGAGCGTTACAGGATTGATGAAAGAGCCGCTTGGGTTTTATTTGTTGAACAATTAAGACATGGAACAATTAGGAGAAACAGACAACAAGGGGAAAATGGTGATCTAAGCTTTTCTTCCATGTTGGACCAAACAGTCGTGTAAACACATGATTGGCTTTGATGTCGCTGGCGCGGAGTCGATGTAGTCGCTCTTTCTGTAGTCTCTATGCCTGATCCGCTTTAGTGGAAAATAAACTAAGACCAGAACCCGAGTTGGACGACACTTACAGATTGAACTCGAGATAATAAATCAATGAATCAGACTGATGGATCTGAGAGCGCAAAGTAAATCTACCCAGCGTTGGTCCGTTACTAAAAGACAGGACTAGACCAGATTTTATTTCATCCTCTGATCCCTGTTGTTCTCTGTTGTTCACTTTTGCCTCAACATTTCTGATGATCTTTGTTCCTTTTCACTTTGATTGCCATCCAGAGAGAGAGAGAGAGAGAGACACGCGTTGTCTTTGAAACCACGCCCTACAGTTTCAGTTTTAAATATTTTATTCTATAGTTATTTATGGAAACATAATGAAGTTTATACATAAGTGCACCTCAGCCTCCGAGTGGCGCAGTGGTTAAAGCGCTCGCCCTATCATCCGGAGATCGCTAGTTCGAATCCCGGGTGGTGCTGTAACCTCTCGCAGCCGGAGGTCTAGAGAGAGCTGATTGGCCGAGCTCTCTCAGAGGGGAGGGATGAGAGGTACTTAGTGCTCCCACATTAATCACGGCTCTACAGCCAGTCAGGGGCGTCTGTGAGCTCGCGCAACGGAAGGAGCGGATAGCGCTGTCCTCCGAGTGTGTTACGCCGCCCCCAACGGTGCGCGAGCGAGCAGTTCGAAAAGATGCGGTCGGCTGGCGTCACGTGGTTCGGAGGAAACACGCGATAGTCTTCGGCCCTCCCGGCTGAGTGGTAGTAGTAGCCTTAATGTGGGAGCCCCCTAGTGACGGGGAGGAATTGGACACGACTAAATTAGGGAGAAAATCGGGGAAAAATCCAAAAAAAAAAAAAATAATAAGTGCACCTCATTTACTGTTCACCCCGAAGGCGCCTTTGTGTGTCATTTTGGTGCGTATGTTTTAATACCTGCATGTTTATTTCACCGTAAAATACAAAGTACCTTTAAAATTCATTTAAACATTTCTTTAAAAAAAGTTAACATGGATCTCTGTGTTCCGCCGAGGCGCTCCAGCTGAAACCAAGTACCAAAAGCACCATTTCAGTGTTTATGTAAATGAGACAAAGAGCATATCAATCAAGCGTTATCAATGAGGTCATAATAGGGGAAATGGTTGATAAGGTTGTTTAAACCCTGAGAATATAAAAATGGAAAAGGGACACAAAGCGGCGGGGATTTCTGCTCTAATCTAAATGTTTTGTTTGTAAACACACTGGAGACCAACATGATGTTTAAAACGAGAGTTTTGTCTGATACAGTACGGTACATAACTGCTATAAAGTTTTAAAGGTGCATTTAACAGATATATGCTGAAAGGACAAGAGTTTACAGTTCCGTATCTTTTTGAGTATTGTGGCATTATGATTCATGTCTATATAAATATGCATCATGCGCTTTATTGATACATGTACTGAAAATGACTGTAATTTAATTAAAGCTCTAATAGGAGTCTGATGGGAAGCTTTTTTCTGTGTTAAAGATTTTATGCATTTCTTTTTCATCTTGTATGCATCTTCAAAGCTGTAAAATATTCATTCTCCAGAATTTTACACATTTTTCTTTATTTCTGGGTTTTTATTAGTTACATTAATTAAACTTTTAGCACGCAGTAAAATGCAGCCGAGTCTGTTAGCAGACCTGTGTGTCATGTGACGCATGATGATCAGCAAAGCAAAAGAAATAAATAAATGGAGCTGATGATGAACAGGAGCAGGTAGAACAGGCCGTTGTCCTCTCCGTCCTCTCCCCGTCCTCTCCGTCCTCTCCCCGTCCTCTCCCCGTCCTCTCCCCGTCCTCTCTCCGTCCTCTCCCCGTCCTCTCTCTGTCCTCTCCCCGTCCTCTCTCTGTCCTCTCCCCGTCCTCTCTCCGTCCTCTCTCCGTCCTCTCGTGCCTGTGTGCTTCTGTGTTCAGCTCATAGATTTGACTTGTGATTCGACATGGCATGGACTCGTACACCCTTTTTAAACGTTTCTGTCCTAGAGAGGGCTCCACGGCTCTCATTAGCAGCAGATCAGGACCTGCTTGTAGAATCACAGCCTCTAATTAACCTCAATTGGCTGTGGATAAGCAGCGGTGAACAGATAAGACTCTGTGCTCCATTTGGCCCCAGGTAGCAGATCCAGCTCTGAGATAGACGTGTGCAGTTAAAAGACTTTTGGGAGAGAGACGACGACTTTTTTTTTTCTTTTTCTCCCCGTTGGCAAGAGGATCGAGGCTCAGGGTTTGGTTGCCATTACTGGTGAAGTAATCTCTATGCATGAAAGCACCCAACTGGACGTGATTAAAGGCGTTCTGTTAGTGAGTCGTGCAGCTCTGCTTTGGATGACCAAAGAGATCGCATGCTATTCTCACACTCGCTGCCGTCTTCGTGGCGGCAGCCCCTGTGACGCCGCTGTCGCCCTCAAGACACCCCGCGCTTTTATTATTATTTATTTATTTATTTTTTATCAATCCCAAACTTTCTTCTAAGTGCTTCCTTTTGGCGATTATTTCTTTTTTCAGGAAGCCTCAACACGACCAGCGAAAGGAGCAGGAGCCCAAACGGCCTCACATCAAGAAGCCGCTCAACGCCTTCATGCTTTACATGAAAGAGATGCGCGCCAACGTCGTAGCCGAATGCACGCTGAAGGAGAGCGCCGCCATCAACCAGATCCTGGGCAGAAGGGTACGTACCGAAGTAAAACTAGACCATGCGGCCTTCATCACCGAAACTCCGTCTCGTGTCATTTAACAGTTATTTGGCTCCAAGAGCTGTCACTTTAAAAATGAGAGTTTTTTTTTTTTTTTTTTGCGAGGGTTGGCACCGTCAGGCCGAGCAGTGCCAGGACGTGTTCCTGTTTTTTTGGAGACAGAGGAACCACTCAGCATGTTTAATGCCTTAACCAAAGCCTGAGCGGTTTGAGGCAGCCGGCCACAGTAAAGCACCATTCTGCGGTTGCGTGGGGTAATTGCCCGCTGACATAGTTTGAAGTAAAGCGCCGCTAAATTGGAACCAGTGTTTTGATATGAAATCAAAGTTTTTTTTTCCCCCGGCCTCTTCTCCCTCGCTGTGCAAGTTAATCTCTTCATCGTGTGACCCCCCCAAAAACACAAATCACTTGGCGAATCATTTTGTGACAAAACGTCGGCATGCGTCTCTGTGCTGGGAACTTGAAAGCGCGCATGTAATGGACTGACTCTGATTTCTCTGTCTCTAATCTTCTCTTTGCACCCGACAGTGGCACGCTTTATCTCGGGAAGAGCAAGCGAAGTATTATGAATTAGCCCGCAAGGAACGGCAGCTCCACATGCAGCTATACCCCGGCTGGTCTGCCAGAGACAATTACGTAAGTATCCATACATGCTGGGAAACGTGCCGTGTGTTTGAGCTTCTGAGTGTGTGTCTGTGTGTGTGTGTCTGTGTTACTATTTAATAAACCGCTGTAGAAATCTGTAAGAAGGCCAGTCTGACTTTTAGGACATTAAACAGGCAATGGTTATTTGGTTGAAATTGATTCGTTTGGTCTCATCATTTTTAATTACAATAATAGTGAAATTTTATGATTTATGCTCCAACAATGACATCACCGTAATATCCTATGCGTCTTGCTTTGGGACACGCCCATCACGTGCCATGCCTCATCACGGGCTCTGCAGGGACGAAAGTTCTGCACATAGCATCGGTTCAGCTTCATATCGCTGGAGCTGCTTAGTTTAGGATTTGTCATATTCATTTGAATATGAAATGTTAGCGTAGATTAGACCGATTACATCGTGACAATGCGTACGCTGATCTCACAGGTGTGACGTGCGATAGGAACTACAGATGGTGTAGAAGATCCTGAAGTTACACTGAATAGTGCAGTATTGAGAGCGACAGAATATTTACTAGGCGAGACGATGGCGTATTGGTTAGCACTGTCGCCTCACACCTTCAGGGTCTGGGTTCGATTTCCGCCTCAAGCCTGTGTGTGCATGGAGTTTGCATGTTCTCCCCGTGCTTGGTGGGTTTCCTCCGGGTTCTCCAGTTTCCTCCCACAGTTCAAAGACATGTAGATTAGGCTAATTGGCATTCTCAAATTACCTATAGTGGGTGTATGCGTGTATGCCCTGAGATGGACTTCCCCTAAGCCTCCTGTGATAGGCTCCGCCCCCCGGTGACCCTGTATACAGGATAAAGCGGTATAGACGATGAGTGAGAGTAAGGATATTTGTTCTAGTAAAAAGCCTTTTAATAACAGTAAGCAGTATGCAGTCTGCCAGCGATAATGAGAGTGTTGTTATAAATTGAACAGCGTTGTTGTGGAGCGTTTGAGAGACACCGTAGTTCCTGTGGTCACTTACATTGTGTTTATTATAGCAGCTATAAGAAGTTTTTCTTTTTCACTCCTTTTTTTCTCTTTAAAGAAATGCAGCGTGTCATGTTTTTTAGACAGCGTGACACCACAAACTGTCTCCCCTCTTTGTCTTGAATAATGTCCTGCCGTGGATACGCTACAGGCTGACACAAAGACGATACTTCCATGAAAAATTTAAAAATGTACCACATCTGTGACTACAGGTTTAATAAATACGAGCACGTTTAAAGATAATCTGTAAATTGTTTGCAACTACAGAAGCGGTAACACATTATACCGAGTAAATAAACCTGCGATTCAATTACAGTGGAACCTCGGATTGCGAGTAACGTGGTTTACGAGTGTTCCGCAAGACGAGCAAAGATTTTTAATAAATTTTGATTTGAAAAACGAGCAAGTCTTGGTTAACAAGTGCCGAGTATCTTGTATCACACATGTACCTCTTATCTTGACACCGAACGTCACTCTTGCTATGCGGAATTGTGGGTAATCGTCTCCCCTGCTGGGTCTTAGTGCTCGTCTCTTACTTGCATAATCAACATCTCCCTCTCTGTTTCAGCGTCTCCTATGTGTGTGCGCGCGTAATTTGACACCGACACACACTCTCTCACCTTTTTTCACACACACATACACACACACACACGCCGTCTGCGTGCACCAACGGAAACACTTATCTGTCAGGAATTATTTTTACTTTTTTTAAAGGTTAGGTGCAGGTTAATTTGTTTTATTTTCACTTTATAGATTGTATTAATTATTTTTATGTATTTATTTTTGGGGGCTGTGGAACGAATAATTTCATTATTTCATTATTTCTTATGGGAAAATGATGATTCGGTTTACGAGTGTTTTGGAACACGGCCCCACTTCTGGAACGAATTATGCTCGTAATCCAAGGTTCCACTGTATATCCACCGAAATTAACCAAAAAAAGCACGTAAAAGCAGCGCAAAGTCAGAAATCCCGACGTCTTGTTGATGTGAATACAGTCTCATACACGCCGTGCAGGAGATCAGACTCATCTCCTTAAGGTCAATCAGACCGTCTCAGCAGATCCTCCTCCAGAGTTATATGATTCTGCAGTTGATGGACGTAAACATTTGGAGTTGAACCAGTTCCATAAGCTAGTGGAAGCACACGGGGCATAAAAAAAAAAGAAACACTTCAAAGAGGGATGAACTCTCCCCTCAGCTGGTTACATTGGCAGCGTCCGTGCAGCTGTATTTAACTACGCTAAGCAGACTGAGCGCGGCCCTGCTCCGTCACGCACGTTCAGAGGTTCATGGCTCCGTCAGCCGCAGCTAGAATACACAGATTAGCTGCTGAATAAGTGGATTATCAGACTTTTACAGCAGGCAACCAAAGCACGCCTCGATATCGGACGGCGGAACGACGGCACAGCGATCTCCACCTATAGTCACCCTGCTAGGGGATTTAGGGGAAGCTACAAATCCCCGACCAATCCCGACTTCTGGCTCGAGAGCAGTGATCTTCATGGGATTAGAGCAGGCCCGATATTTCATTCCTGCCCATAACTTTGGGATTGATCATCAGTTCCTAATGTCTTGTAGAAGGATGTGAAAGATCAGGGATCAGGTGAAGTAAAGAGAGAGAGAGAGAGAGAGAGAGAGAGAGATTGACGGGTTGAAGTGGAGACGTACAGTCAGTGTTTGGTGAAGAGCGAACATGAAATATTCTGGCGCGGTCGCGAGGGCTGGAGCGGTATTTTTAAGCCTTGTTCTGGATATTTTCTAGGGAAAGAAGAAGAAAAGAAAGAGGGAGAAGCTCCAGGAATCAGCCTCAGGTAAACACCTTCCTCTTGCCTTCTGCTTTATTTTTGTTTTTCTTTTCCACTCCTCTGCATTTGGCTCCCTTTTTCCTGCGAATGTTCAGTACGACTCCGGGCTCTGACCGTGCTGCCTGCGCTGCATGCTCCGCTCTCAGACGTTTAAAAATAAGCACACGTTTTTTTTGGGTTGTTTTTTTTTTTTTTTTTTAGACTTCAGTGCATTTTAAAGGGAACTTTCTCAATTTCTTAGCTTGGGTTTAGGAAGGTGGTGCAGATATTGTGCCGGTGCTGCAGCAGCAGACATCCTGCCGTCACTCACGCTTTCCATTCCTCCATCCATCTGTCACTTCCTCCACATGACTCGCAGTCTTTGGGATTAGTCTGTCCATTCTTTGATAAGACTCAACTCCCTCAGGCTTTAACTCTCTCTCTCTCTCTCTCTCTCTCTTTGTCCTGTCCCCTTTTTAATTTCTATTTACTTGTTTTGTGTATTTCTGTAGCAGTCGATTTGTTTTTCTCTGATCTAAAGGCACTTGTTTAATCGGTTAGTGGGGAGGACATGCACTGAATGTGTTTTAATGCAGATGATAAACTGATTAGTCTTCACTCTGTGCTTATCAGATTGTTCTGTATGACTGCACACTGAAGGTACGATGTTAAGCAACCATCCCCCCTTTTTGTTAAAGACTTCCATTTTCTGCAGGTACAGCCCAGAGAATGAAAACGGCGTACATCTGAGCAATGGTAAGAGGCCCTCCGTGTCCCTGTACGTACTAATTATTCATCTTAACGCAGACTAATCCTAAAGCTTCACCACGCTTACGGTATCACTCACAAGTTTGGACACAAAGCTTGAATTTATTTTCTACGTTCTAGAACAATGCTGAATTTCCTTAAAACTATAAAATAACACTTTTATGGCATTAGGTAGTCAAGTAACAACAATAACCGTCAGCTGTTGTTTTATGTTGTTCCTGGAACAGTTCCTGCAATAACAGTATTGTGTCGAGTGCGTTTGTAAACCCCATCAAGGTCTCTCATGAAGACCTTCCCAGGAAAGCGAGACCAAAACTGAGCTCTGCTGCAGAGGAGAAGTTCATTTAGAGTCACCAGCCTCAGAAATCAGCAATTAACAACCAGCACCTCAGATTAGAGCCGTTATGAAGCTTTACAGAGCAGAAGGAGCAGATATACATCTCAATATCAACTGGAGATCATTGTGTATTTTTGGATAAACAGTTCAGTATTGTTTTGGAAATAAAAATCAGGAGGAAAGACCACGGAGTTAGAAGGGGTGTCCAAACTTTTGACTGGTACTGTATATTCTACCAACCACACTTGATATGTACACTATATAGTGAAACGTATGAGTATTATGACCATCACATCCACGTGTACTTGTTGAACATCTCATTCAGAGTCATGAGGAATCGTTTGCTGCTGTAACAGTGACCACACTTCACTTCTGAGAAGATCTTCCAGCAGATTGTGGAGCTCGGCTGTGGGGTGGGGGGGCAGGGAGGAGTATTAGGGGCTGAGGTTGTGTGTGTGATCCAGATCATAATAGAAAGGTGTTCAGTGGGGTTAAGGGAGTGCAGGCGATTTGAGTTCTTCATGGGTCTTACGTTGTGGACGGGGACGTTCTCCTGCTGGAACAGGTTCAGGGTCTTTAGTTTTACATTGTTCTACACACGAGTGAGGGTATTTTTGGTCGTGTAACACTGTCTATTATTTTACTTATACTGATATTGCTACACTGGAACCTCAGCATACGAGTTTAATCCGCTCCGGAGGTGAGTTCTTAAGGTGGAATGTCGTACTGTGAAGCGCACTGTCCCATAGGAAATAATGTAAACGCTGATGATCCGTTCCAGCCCAAAAATATTACCAATATTACCGATTTCCTACACCATAATCATATTTCTTTAAATATAAAAGCAATCAAAATATTTAGAAAAGACGTGTAAATGAAGTAAAATATGAAATAAATAGACATTTAACATAAATAGAAATTTAACATCAATTTATGATTCCTCTCGGCACCGGCTGCTTTAAAAATAAAACTGAAAGCGGCTCCCTTTTCTTCTTGCTGCCGTCCTTGCTAACATTCTCTGTCACCTTGCTTTGCTTGGCTTTCCACTGACACATAAGTTTATGAAGAGCTCGGGCACTCGCATGCCGTTTAAAAAGTGACAGTAGACCTGTAATAACTAGATGATGTACTACATACAGTCTGAATTCTAATATGTTGTGCTAGCTTCTCACGCTCAGACTTCTGTTTACATTTTTCTGGCTCTGCCCTCCCAGAGCTGACTCTTTCCTGTCCCATGTAAAAAAAAAAAAAAACACACACACACACACCACGTCATCAAGGTGTTAGTGGCTTAAACAGGAGCAACTGGATGTAAATACACACAGGAGGTGGACAAAGTTATTAGATGTTTTAAACGACACACTGCTCTATTAAATGAGCATGACTTTACCATCTTCATACCTTTTTTCCTTCCTTACTGTTGATGTGGATAATAACGGCCCTTTCACTGACTGATTAATGGAAGATGGCACTTTGGATAAGAAATATTGTGATGTCATTAGATGTATGTATATGTATATGTACGCCTATGAAGTCAATGCGAAACCAGACGTCTGTATTATACATTTAATCCTTATTTCTGCAGACAGAAAGTTGTCCTAGTCCTGCTTGCTCCTGTCTTTTGTGTTTGGAATCTTGAGTGCAGATCTAGAGAAAGCATAACTGCGGATGTGCATGCAGTGTGTGTGTGTGTGTGTGTATGTAAGAGCTGGTTTTAAAAGAACCGCCCCAGATGTCATCTCTCGCTATTATCTCATCCACCCACATGGCCCGCATGTGTAATCATGAATGGAGAAAGGTCCTCCTGCCCGCAGTGTCTTCCTGCCCGTGTCGGACTTCTCGGCCGTGTGGAACGCTCGGAACAGGACGCCGATCCTCTTTCACTTGGGTAGACGTCCACAGGAGTGAAAGCAGTACGGAGCGAGAGGGTCTCGTCTCCGTCGCGTCTCTCTCACAGTGTATCCTGTTATTCCGCTCCCCGTCAGAGCCAAACGTACGCAGATGTGACAAATCTGCTCCGCGAATGAGACGAAAGCCACCAGACAAAGGTTTTATGGTCGATCGATTCGCGACCCTGTGGCTCGCTCTAAACCTAAATCGGAACGCTTTTCTCCTCGGCTTTTCTTCTTTTCGGGCCGCTGGCGAGAAAGCCGTCTATCCCTGATCCAATAATTAGCAGCGCCGAGCAGACGGAGGACGGACACCCTCGCTGATTCATTGTGACAGCCTTAAACTAATATGCATAATACCAGGAATACTGCTGCTGCCCTGAAAGCCTTCAATTTATGCAGATCTCAGGAGCAGGATCGAGGTTAGCTTAGCTTAGAATCCCAAAAAACATTTTATAATTGAACTTGTTTGTCTTTTTTCTTTTTCTTTTTTTTTATCCAATGTCTTCCACCAAGATCTGTAACACGACTCTTCATCAAAGCATCTATCAAAGGACACTGGACGTAAACTTTGAGTAATAGTCATTGCGGTTATTATTTTTAGAGCTTTTTTTTTTTTTTTTTTTAGAAGTGTTTCAGATTAATGCTTTGAAGTTGGATACAAAGCGTTTTCTTTTCAAAAAATGACTTCAAATTGACCCAAAAATGACCATCTTTAAATAAATGAATAAATAAACTGTCAGTTTGCAACACAAACAATGGATATGAGAGTTAATAATAATAATACAAATAAACAATAAACGTAATTATGATAACAACAACAACAACAAAACATTTTTTTTTTGCTTTTTTTTTTTTTGCTTGTGTTCCTAATTATCCGTCCTCCTCGGCCTGTCCTTAGCCATGCTGTTCTAATGACTCGATGATTTGCTTTGAGTTTTGAGATTATTATCTGTGTGGGAACACACATGGCCTCCAGGCTCTTACTGTTTCCCCCCCCATGTGTGTTTGATGGGCTGAGAAACGCTCTATAAGGAGTGAAGCCCAACAGGACGTGTTTATAGCGGATAATCCAACAGCATGTATAACCACAGACCCTCAACTGCTTTATTCCTTAGGTATCGCAGGAATTTGCTAACTGTTAAAATAAAACTGTTGTATTTAAAATTTACCCATTTGTAGTTGCGTCTAATGCGGTGAAATATCAACAAAAATAAAAAAAACAAGTCGATACTTTATCACTCGCGTTATAGCAGCTGTAAACACACGTTTCCTCACCAGGCTCCTGAGGTTTACAAGAGAAAGAACAGAGATGATGTAAAACTTCGCTTTTTAAATTCACTGTTAAAACTAGCACACACACACACACACACACACACACACACACACACACACACACTCCACGTAATCCTCCACTGGAACCGAGTTGATCTCAGGTGTGTAATGAGGACAGGAGGATGTGAGGAGCCGTGTGAGGACAGGGTTAGTCTAGGGTTTGAAAATGGTGTAATCAAATGAAGACGCTATATGTATTCAACTGCACTGAAATATCATACATATTTAAAAAAAAAAAATGAATACATTTAATTTAAAGCTGCGATTTATCAGAGCTGCTGTTTATATAAAATCAATCAGATCTGAGAGTTTAGCAGTGCTGTGTTAGGAACGTGTTAATGGCTTTATTTAAGGCAGTAGAACGAGTCCGTGTGCAGCGGTCCGGGTTACAGAACCGAAATCAGTGCATGGAGAGGGGCGGGGCGTGGAGCTGAGAGAGAGAGAGAGAGCCTGGGTCCAGAGTTTGTTGTTAGTGCTGGCAGGCTGCTGGGTAAGCTCTGTCCTGAATCTGGGTGCGGCTGGTGAGGGATTTCTGTGTGTGAGTGTGTGTGTGTGTGTGTGTGTGTGTGTGTGTGTGTGTGAGTGAGTGTGTGTGTAAGCATGTCTGGGGGAAGTGTGGGAAAGTTATAAAGGTAGGGCTGGTGTGGAGTTCAGGGCCAGCTCTGAGGAATGAAAAGAAGAGCTGTTTCAGTGCAAACTTTTCTCTCTCTGTCTCTCTCTGTCTCTCTCTGTCTCTGTCTCTGTCTCTCTCTGTCTCTCTCTCTGATGTAAGGACGGGACTCAGCTGTCAGCCTCTGATGAGAGATTGAGGGAGGGAAAGTAAAGTCCCTCGTGCAGTAAGATGATGGAGACGTTGTTCTTCAGTCTGTCTCTCCACACACTCCGGTTCTCTGCTCAGGCTCCTCAGTGTGTCGGTGTAACAGAATGGGACACTTTTTGACCGGCGTGAGCGGAGGTGAGATCCGCTTTGCTCAGACAGGACGTTCCCCCCCCGCCCCAGTCCTCATTGAGAGAGCGTCTCTACACAGCGTCTCAGTGAAAGTGTGACGTCTGTGTGAGTGAGTGAGACGCCGGTCCCAGCGCGTTGCTGCTGTTAGGGACACATCAAGGACATTTACATTGGGACATGACCTCGTGGTTTAGGGGACTGGATGATACTGAGAGTTAAACATGTGATGCTTTTCAGTGTCCACTGATGTGAATAATACATTTTAAGGAAGTCGCTCGTCGTTTTCGGAGCCTCATGCAGATTACTGAACAAAGGACACCTGTAGTGGACACGCTAGCACGCCTTCCTCAGACTCCTCCACTGGAATCGAGTTCATCTCAGGTGTGTAATGAGAAAAAGATGATCTGAGTAGGCGTGGCCTTTCTGGGCGGAGCTCATTTTCAGCAGAGAAAAACGTAAACGTTGTAATAAAATGAAGCGGCCTGATCAAGTGCGCTAAAATACATTTATTTATTTATTTATTTATTTATTTTACACTTTTAGTGGAAAAAACTAATTGTGAGATTGTGAATAAACGCTTTAACACTTCCTCAGAGAGACGGACTGGAGAGACGCGTCACGTGCCAGGTGTCGAGTCTCACTTCAGAAAAACGGGGACGGAATCATTTGAAGGGTTTTATGTAGTTTTTTTTTTCTCGTCTTTCTTTCTTTTAAAGGATCGTCCCGAAAATGTGAAGAACTTTGTAGCATGTAGAAACACTTAAAAAAAAGAAATAATAATAAACACTCCGCGTTTAAAGTGAATTTAATAACGATTCCAAGACGGCGTGCGAGGCGCACCACACCGCTGCCAGTCAACAACGCGTGTTTAAAACACATCAGATTTCTCGAATCCGATCCAGTACCGATCCGCGGGTCCAGTGCGAGCGCGTGACTCAGCGCCAACAGCTGCATCGTAAACGGAGGTGGAGGCCGGAGACTCGTCCTCAGACTGCGTGTCTGCTATCGGCACATCAGAGGGGTCGAGACGTCCCTGTGTGTTGTGATGTCTTCTCCATTTCCTCTCGCTCTCATTCATACTGTCACACACACACACACACACACACACACACACACACACACACACACACACACACACACACACACACACAGCGATGGAGTTTCTCTAAATCTGGCTCCTATTGTGAATGCAGGCGGAACCTCCCCTCCCTCCCCCGCTCCCTTTTCCTCCCCCCTATGCGCGGCTCTTTGAAGTCCGCCGCCGGTGGAGGCGAGCAGTCATTGTGCCGCTCTTTGATTTTGCCGCTCTGGCCCTCGGTTCTGGCAGCGCAGGGCCACGTCGGCCCCGGGGCCCCCAACCACCACCACATCCTCAGATGTGGGCAGATCCTCCACGCACACACACACACACACACACACACACACACACACACACACATCCTTATTCCTGCTGACCTTCATCCTCCTCCTCCCCCTGTCAACACATGCTTGAGGTTTGGGGATGTGAACATCACCCCTCCTCACACCAGTGCATGCAGCCCCCTACCTTCATTCACGTGTTTCTCATTCTGATCGAATTTTGGCCTCGTTGGAAGTTTGTATGAGGGATTTCTTCACCTCAGGAGCACACACACACACACACACACACACACACACACACACACACACAGGCTTTTCTAGCTTTGGTGGTTTCAATAGGGTTATAAAGGAATAATTGTGCTGGGCTTTTCCTTTGAATGTTTCTGTCTCGGTGCCAGATGAACTGCTGACAGAACAAAGTACTTTGTTCAGAACCTTGTTTTCTTCCAGGTGCCGGTTTATTACTCAGCTCGAGCGTTCGGCGGCTTCCCCCGAGCGCCGGCCCACTCCGAGCAGCCGTTTGATTTTATGGACTCGCTGCTTTGCAGGACAATGCCAAACCAAACGCCGAGCTGAGCACTGCAAGGCCGGGCCACTGGCACCGCATCAGGAGAGAGAGGGGGGGGGGGGGGGGCTTTCCAGTTGGCTGGACTTAACACAACCCAGATTAGACTCACGCACGCGCTCTCTCATACACTCTGTACTACTTTATTCAGGCCGCTCCTGTCTGCCAGTCCGACTGTGACATCATACACACTTTGATCTGTTTTATTTCCTCTTGTCGTTTCTTTTTTTTTTTTCCCCCTCATTTTTTTCATATATTTTTTTTCCTGCACGAGTGTGTGAGTCGTGTTTGCAGGCAGGCTCGAGCAGGTACCCGCGTCTCCGTATCCTCACCAGAGCGTCTCTTTCCCAAAAGCTCGCACTCTGCATGTGGGATTCTTTTGGTCAGCTTATTTTCAGAGTCGGCTTTTTTTTTTTTTTTCCCCCGGAGAGAAACCCTAACCGCCCGTGTGGGGGAGCGGTGCGGAGAGGGAGGTGTGTCGGCTCCAGCTGCAGGCTCTTTGATTCGGGCCGGGAGGTGAACGGGCCGATTGAGGGACCCAAGGCCGTGCCAGTTATCTTAACCTCCCACACTTCAAAGCCTGCTTCGCTTTGCCTTGCCTCTTTCCTCTCTGCCAAGAAAAGAGAGAGTGTGTGTGTGTGTTTGAGAGAGAGTGTGTGAGCGAGTGTGTGAGAGGTGGCTGGCTCTGGAGAACAGAGGAGCATTTCATTTCCTGCGACTTGGTGCTGCAGCACTAAAGCTTGTGAATCCTAGCACTTGTATTGAGGTGGGCGGTGCTCAGAAGCTGTCTCAACCTCCATCCCTCCGTCCCTCGCTCCATCCCTCGCTCCCTCCCTCGCTCCCTCTGCCCCAGGCAGGAAGGGCAGCCAGACCTTTTCATGTGTGGCCTGGAAGGAAAGTGCGCTCCAGGAAGGGGGCACAGGCCGCTCGGCAGCTTTGAGGTGCAGCGATGAAAAGAGGGGACGGAGGAGGTAAATAGAAGCTCCAGGACGCTTTGGTCTCCGCCGCCCCTCTCACTCCCTCTCACCCCCCCCCCCCCCCCCCCCCCTCTCTCTCTCTCTCTCTCTTTCTGAAACACACTAACGTGTGTGTGTGTGTGTGACACTTTTGAACAGCAGACTTGTACCTGGAACTCCTGGTACCTTGGCTCTTGAGAGCGATGCTCCTCTATTATCTGGCTTTGATCAGGAATTCCATTTGATGCTCATCTCGAGTCCATGAAGCCTGTCGATACGCGCACTCGAGTCTGTACCATTGAATTCTTTATGATGCACGGGAGTCTGATCAGCTCTCTGCAGCTTCGCCTCCTGATGATTTTCCCAGTCACAAGCGATCATTCCGGTGCTTTTCAAGGTCAGAGGACATCGATACGAGTGCGTCCTCGGTTCCTCTTAAATATGTAAATATGAAGACTTACAGCGGTATCGAATCTTCTGAAAACTTCATGTAATTGATGTGGGAGGGAAAAAAAATCTAACCTTTTTCAGTGCTGTGCTTTGGGCCGGACGTCAGCACGGGGAACATCGCTGTTGAATAACGCGCTGATCGACTGAAGGTCAAAATCCATCAAACACTGAGAGACTTACTCCAGGCTTCACATCGTCAGTTTTAAAGTCTTACTGTTCAGTGAATTAATGAAGGAATTAAAGTTTGCACGATCTTAGGGTGAAACCGTCGCCGTGACCGAGTTACAGTTACAGTCTCGCTCGATTCACACATTCATGATTTTCAAAAGCATGAAACACATTTACTGTAATAGAAAGTCTGTTTTCGTCTCTGACTGTTTGCAGAGGTTTTCAGTGTTTTTCAGTCTGGCGCGCGCTACACTTACAGCAAACTCATTCAATGTGTGTGTGTGTGTGTGTGTGTGTGTGTGTGTGTGTGTGTGTGTGTGTGTGTGTGTCAAAACAGGAGGAAAACGAACTGCTTTCTCCTCATGCAAATCAAAGCCAGCAGCTGCGGGGGCCCTTTTGGAGATGGAAGCCTGTTAGATGACCTCTGACCCCGTCTGCGACCTCTTGACTCCCCCTGCTGACCTCTTGGAGGGCTCCAGCTCTCGAGTGCGCTCCTCTGCTGTAGAGACACTGAACTGAAACCACAGACAATCACTTTCCGCCTGGACTCGCTACTATACATACATACAACACGGATATAGATACACACCCGGCCCTTCATAGATATGAACACACACACACACACACACACACACACACACAGTTTGTTCGGGGTTTGTGTTGGTTTTAGCTTGTCGTTCCCAAAGTTCAAGTTATTGCACTGATCATCACACACACACACACACACACACACACACACACACACATGTGCAAAGAGGGAAGAAATCAATCACATGATCACACACCTGTCCACATCCGTCCCTAAGTTATTTTAAGTTATTCAGCACCGCGTTATTCTGTATGTACAGTTCGTCCTGAGCGCCGTCTCTCTCTCCGTCTCCGTCTCTCTCTCCGTCTCCGTCTCTCTCTCTCTGTCTACGTCTCTCTCTCCGTCTCCGTCTCTCTCTCTCCATGTCTCTCTCTCCGTCTCTCTCTCTCCGTGTCTTTCCGTCTCCTTCTCCATCTCCGTCTCTCTCCACCCGGTGATGTAGCATTTCAGGGCCCGGTTTTCAGGAGCGTTCTCTCTCTCTCTCTCTCTCTCTCTCTCTCTCTCTCCAGACGTCAGACGGATCATCTTATTCTTGACAAACATTCTCTTAAGACTCATATTTCAGCGAGTGGGTGCGACATAAAAAAAAAAAGATTAAAAAAAGGATCAAAGGTTTGACTTTTATGGGTTCAAGGTCAATTTCGAATGCTTTTGTTTTGAATTTTAAAATATTAATTTCATCTCTCGGTGTATATTTTAAGTCATTTTTTTATCTTTATTTTTTATATATATATATATATATATATATACTGGTATATATGTATGCGAGAATAAGCTTTGCGACGGGAAAGCTGTTGTGTGTTTCTTGCAGAAAAGACCTTCTTTCATTTGAGAACTGTAACTAATGACGACCTCCCAGTGCTCAGATGTAAAATAATGCTCAGTTTGTGTACTTTTTAATGAAAACATGTCTGGATTTGTCTCTTTCCTTGGTATTTTTGCAGGCAGCGTTAGGACGTGTGTGTTCGAGTGGGTACCCAGAGGCCTATATTTTATTGTTCAGACAAATGAAGCAGATATATATGTATGTATGTGTATATATATATATATATATATATTTACCCAGCACTTGCCGGTCTCTCTCATTGCGATGTCGCTCTGTTTCCTCTCTATCTGATAAATAATAGTCTGGTCTTTTCGCCATGTTGTTTATTACATGCAAGCGATTTCTGTAATAACATTTTGATTTTACATTCGATTTTTTTAGTATTATCGATCAAAAATTTTTTTCTTTTGTTTCAGTTTTTTTTATTATTATTATTATTATTGTTGTTGTTGTTGTAGTTGTTGTTATTATTTTCATCTGTTGTCATTTTGAGTCACTGTCATCTTGGTTTAGCACTTTGCTTCCAAGTGGTCACATTTGAACTGTGTTTCTACATGCCTTTTTAAGAAAAGAAAAAAAAAGACAAAAAAATAAATCAGCATCTTTGACTGAGCCTTCGTCTTCAGTACATTAATGATTCTCACACATCAGTGGACAGTCACGATTCTGCTCTAAAATACAGATAGTCTTCATCATCATCATCATCATCATCAAGAGATGAGGAACTGGAAAGGTACGATATTGAAATACTGTTGATATCGCGATAAAAGTTTCAGAAAGTTAAACTAGCAGTTAATTTTTTATTTATTTTTTTTCCCCGGAAATTTGTCTTTACTGTTTTGATCACATGACCCCTAACAAGGAAGTCGAGAAATACGTTTAAACACAGAGAAGGTCTTCATTCTTCTCGTATCTCAGCTTTGTTAGCAGGCTGGGGGTCGGAGCACAGGGTCATGACATCGCGCCCCAGGAGGGGACAGGGTTAAGGCCCATGCTCAAGGGCACACCAAGGGCAGCTTGGCAGAGCTGGGACTCAAACCGATGACCTTCTGATCAGAAACGCAGAGTCTTAATACGCGGAGATATCGCTGTTCCTCCTAATTGCGCTGCTTAATTATAGAAATGTGATTTTTATTAATGTGATGATGGAGGTGAAATCGAGTGCAGCAGTTTTCTTATGGCGGTGTAAAGTGACGTCGTAGTGATGTGGACGGTGCATCATGACTAATCACTTCAGTAGGCTCGTGTTTCAGGTGTTTCATGACCCTGGCGTTCTTCATGTCCAGCTGTTATTACATTTGTATAATGTGTGCATATGTGTATATATATATATATATATGTGTGTGTGTGTGTTAAGGGAATAAAAGCCACACACTAATATTGCATGAGTCCACCTCAAACAAAACAAACAATACGACTCTGGATGGAGATCCGTTGTAGCCGAGATCTTGTTTTGATGACTGAGAGAGTGAGAGCATCCTCCAGCACGTCCCGAAGACTGTTTATGGGCTTACGGTCAGGACTTAATCATGGTGGATGATTTATGTGAGAAATAAATAAATAATTAATTAATTAAATAAATTAAGGTTTTCATGATAATTAATAAGATAAATAACTTTCTAAATCTTGGTTTTTTTTTTTTTTTTTTTTTGCATTTTGGGTTAAAATCCCACAAACTTCCCAGACTTCCACAAGTCATCCATTAAGGAGAAATAACAAATAAACTGACATACATTTATAATCCGTATCCTACAACATTCACTCCGTTTCCTGCGTCCGAGTTCAGCAGGATGTTGCATCATTTGCTTTTCTTGAAGATCAGCGAGTGAAGAAATGTCCTCTCTCGTTCTTGTTTCCGTATTTGAACAATATCACCAATTCAACTCTATTGAACTACATTTTATTTCTAAAGCACTTTTAACAACGTCATTGTCGCAAAGCAGCTTTACAGAATCAAATGGAAACGAGTGAACTGCGTCTGACCGTGTGAGAGAATGTGTAAGAATGGAAGTGATCAGATCGTCCCTGAGCCGCTGGGGATGACGCTTCGATCTCAACGAGATATTCATAAAAATATCACTTTACCTGTAATATTTTAAATTACTTTTAACTTATTTTGTGTCAGCACACTCAGTGACTCAGTGACTCAGTGGTTTGCACTGTGGCGTCGCACCTCCAGGGTTCAGGTTCGATTCCCTCCTAGAGGTCTGGTGTGTGTGGTGTTGCGTGGTCTCCCCAGGCTTGGTGGGGTTTTTTTTTTTTTTTGTATTTTAAGTACCTTTGAAACACTGAATACCACATTTACCAAATTCCAACTCTGTTTATTAATAAAGAATTTTAAATGAAAATCTCATACTGTGATCATGCTGTTAGCAAGGATGCTAGTTAGCCACGCTTCGTACATTTGCAATTTCATTCTAAAATCTTTCTTTCAGCCGTAATACTGATGTGAGTACATGTTTGTTTACATTCAATATTGTTATTATTATTATTATTATTATTATTATTATTATTATTATTATTCATTAAAAGGGCTAAACAGCAACATGGTCCTGGACTAATCCTCACTATCGTGTAATTTGCAGAAATACTGAAATAAAATCAGTAATCTGTGCTGCAGCTCCATCTTGTGTTTCTGCTGATGGAGTTCTATCTGGAGCTCCATCAGACAGGAACGCAGGAACCTTCATCATACACTCTCTTCTTCACAGATGCTCAAACATCTCGCTTCCTTTTGAGGTTGTTATGGTTATAAGGG
>CM059211.1:989032-1039032 GCA_030347435.1 Clarias fuscus
GAGGCTTATTACGATTAATCTCTGCATTTCACATTATATTGCAGAAAGTGGATTAAACTTATTTAATAAATAAATGTTTGGAAACACTCAGGGTTTTTTTTTTTACTGCACATCTGGAAGCTCATTTTACTGTGTTCAGGCAAGTTGTATTTGTGATGATTAATTTCTTTACTGAACAACTTCAGTGTTTTTAGTCGATCTGAAATGTTATTAAAAACCTCAGACCTGAATATTTAGGAAAGTAAAAGTGACTTTTTGGCTTTTGTAGGAGAATATCTGTGTGTGCCAAATTAGTGTGTAGAATTATTACGCAGCTAAATAAATTTTTTTTTTTAATTCCCAACTCACTAGTTTATTTTTAACAATTAAAAATGTACAAATGAACATTTCTGACCTTCTGACAGCGGAGTACTTCGATGCATGTGATGCTGCATTGTTCTGCATGAATGTCATGACCTTTTTTCTGTACCACTGCTTGAAGAAAGTGTCTCTAAAAACTGGACGTAGGTTTGGGAGCTCATTATGAGTCCGTCAGCTTACTGGAGCCCGAGTCGGAGTGGAGCTTTGAGGCCGTCACTGAGTCACTCTCATCTCATCACTCTATAAGCAAAGAAAAGACGCTGCCTGGAAACTAACCAATCCACACCACACCCTCCCTCATTACACAAATATACATCACCTGATATGATTAAATCCAATAAGCATTCAGGTTTATACAGCTTGAGGTTGGAAATGATCATTCTCACTTGTGTAATAATTGTGTAATAACAGTGTTGTGATCAGACGATGATCAGGATGAATCAGACCAACACTGAACAAAACTCTCCATAATCATGTTGTACAGTCTAGTCTGAAGTCATCCTGGAAGAGGGAAGGTTCTAATAACAGGAAGGTGGGAAATAAATAAGGAATGTGACGCTCAACAAGCGCGAGTGAATACGATGCTCACAAACAACTGCATAAAGATTTACATGTGTAAGAAAATTAAATTGGTTAAACTTAATGTCCTCTGACTTCACTGCACTTGTGTACACACTGCATACAAGCTCTCTGAACATTGTTTAATGTACATTTACATTACATTTAGGGATGTGGCAGACGCTCTTTTCCAGAACGACTTACAAAGTGCTTTGAAGTTTATTATTCCTTTTTGCATATACGACTCACTTAAATGATTGAGATCATCAAACAAATACTTCCATAATTCTTTTGATTGTGTAAAGCTGCTTTGCGACAATAACAATTGTTAAAAGCGATATACAAATAAAATTGAATTGAATATTACCTGAGTAAATACAAAATGCAGTTTTTAAATGATAAAACCTATCATGGTCCCATGTGAAAAAGTAATTGTCAGTGTTCATGATTCAACAATAAGAAAGAGACTGGTCAAAAAAATGATCTGAATCAATCAAGTGTGGCAAAAAAAAAAAATAATTAAGAAAAATTAGAAAGGGGGCAAATACTTTTTCACATATTTCCATGTAGAGATGAAGCTCTCTATGAAACGCAAGTGATTCTTCTGGGTTAATCTTGACAGACTGCTGATTGCAGATGCCCCCAAAGATAAAGGTCGGGTGGTGTTAGGTCTGGTCCTGTTGTTGTTCGTGGGTCTGAGATTAAAATAATTATTATAATATTTCATATAAGGGGAAATGCCCATTGATCCAGACCTATAGGATCCCCTGTATCTGAAATCTCTAGTTATAAAAACTTTTTTTTCACTAAATAGTTCCATGCGTTTCAAGGAGCGTTCGAGTCAAAGCGGGACAGAATAACAGAACACAGTCCTGAGAGTAAACACTCCCTTTATGTCTCTATATAAATCCCCTGGTACACTAATGCACTTCTCCCAGAGTCTCACTAGAGCCCGGACACCATCAAGGTAGAAAGTTCTCTCAGTACGCCGGAGCCGTGATCAGACTGTCTGGAACTAATATCACTAGTGGTAATATTAAATAACAGAAAGCAGTTGCTGCTACTGGACAACTGCACGACAGCTGAACCATCACATGGAGCCTAAGCCTGTTTTATAGCGAACAAGACGTAACATTGTGCAGACTTCAGGCTTGCCGAGGTCCCTGGTGATTTTATTTAATTTTATTCTGCCGTTGCTTATTTTACATGATTAACATTTAATCAAAGTCAGATCGGTATATTTTAGGTCATCAGCCTCATGCAGGGAAAACAACTGAATTTTGGTTTGCTTTTGGTTTGTAGAGATAAACATCAGTAACCATGAGAATGTGTAAAGAGAAGAGGCAGGCCACAATCTCACACACAATATGTTACATGTTCACCTTCAGCATTTACAGAAGGTCTTAGATGTTGTAGGACGCTTACTGGTGTTTTACCTCAACCAAAATGTCACAATGGGCAGGTGTGTTTCTGCATGTTTAATGATTTAAACGGATATGTGATGAAACTTCAAAAACAGCCTATAATTACAAATAATAATAATAATAATAATAATGAAAACTTTTCAAGCCAGCCAGTACAGCAAATGTGAAGATTTCACTCTTTATTGATTTTAACACTGACATACAAATCATAATAATCTGTTCTGTTCTCATCACGGCACTGCAGCAAGGCACTAGTGTTTGTTCGGTCATTTATCTGTTTTGTCTCTATTGCTGAACTGCTGTTTATTGACCTGTTATTCTGATTCCAGCTCACTGGCCGTTCTCTATGTGTTAATTAATCATTTTCTTCTCTGAAAGTTCAGCTTCATCCCGGTTCTGTTTATTTGTGCTTGTAGAAACCTTCTCCGGTTTTCTTGCCCAGCTTGCCCTCGGACACGAGCTTGTTGAGGAGCGGACTCGGAGCGAACAGAGGGTTTTCTGGCTCCGCCTTGTACCAACCTGTACCAAAGCATTCAAAACAGATTATGAAACAATGATCCAGTTAATCACTTTACAGAAATAATAACGTGAACTCAGATCACGCGTGTGCGTACCGTCAATGATGAACTTAGCTGTGTCCAATCCGACGTAGTCCAAAAGCTCAAAGGGACCCATTGGATAACCGGCTCCGAGCTTCATGGCTACGTCGATGTCTTCTTTGGAACCGTGACCTGGAGACACACAGAAACAAACAGGATCATGTCCTTGACGGATACACACAGGTGTGTAGGTGTGAGCTGGAGCATGGGTGGGAAAGTGTACCTCGCTCATGGAGTCGCAGACCCTCCATTAGGTACGGCACGAGCAGACGGTTTACAATAAAGCCTGGAGTGTCCTTACACAAGAACAACGCCGCGTTAAAGATGGAAAGATTTGCTTGATTTGACCTCTGATCTTAAACTAACAAATGTTTTTAGCAAAAGCAAAATAATACATCTAACTGAATAGAAACCTGTATGATTCCTGTATATTCAAAATAAATAGATTTTCTGTGAATTAGTTTTTGTTTAGTTTTTTCCTCTTAATCATCTCCAATAATAATTTGCATTTGTATTAAACCACATCAGAAATACTGTTTTCACACTGACTTTGCATGAGACCGGATGCTTTCCTAATGCTTTGGAGAAATCCAGAAGTGAGTTAAATGTTTCCTGGCTTGTTCCTGGAGCCTGGACGACCTACAAAGCAGAAATATTCAGAGACTGAGATCATTTCAGATTTCAAAGCAGTCGAGTACATTAACATCACATTGTGTTGTACTCCTGCAGAGTTTCACTTCTATTCGAACATACTGTCGCAGCTAGACCTGCTAATTAATCAATAACGCTGTATTGCATAAAACCTCATAAAAACAATGTTAAGGTTTTTATTATGTTCTTTTCACCCAAAAACACCATCCTGAAATTTTAGTTTAACAGACTGTTTTGTGAGCGAAACAACGCGGTACAGGAAAAAAAAATATTGCCAAGAAGGTACTAGACATAAACTGTGCAAGCATCCCTGTTAACATCGGTTTACAAAGAACTTTTACATTTGAAAATTTAGCACTTTGGTGTGAGAAATAATATCACCATAATATCAATAATACACCGTATTATTTAAGGTCTGGTTTTCCTGCCGCAGGTACAATCATACATTCTCGATAATTAAACAATAATCTTTAGTTAGAAGCAGGCGAGCTATCAAATTGCGGTTGCAGAGAGAATGTCTCCATAATGTCTCATCACACATTATACCATAAAGCGTATCGTTATTGAACGAAATGCCAAAGGACACCGAATGGGAAAGGTTTTCAGTTTCGCAAAACCTCAGTTTGTCCACGTGATACACGGTTATGACCTCATTATTGACATGCATGCTATTTCATGCTGCGCTATGCATCCAGTGTGGCCAGATCCAGTAATGAACCCAGTTATGAACGGCTTATAGAGTGGCCTGTAAAGATTTCAATCTGTAAAGATTTCGTTGGATTTTTCTGGTAAAGTGTCAAGTAATATTCGTAAAAGGTGGCTGGAATCATGCAGTGTAAAAATAATAATAATAATAATAAAAAAATCAACTGTGCAAAATAAATGTGTCTCTTTCAAAAAGCATCTGTCTATTTAGACTTTATTTTATATAAGTTTTAACCAATTCAATTTTATTTGTATAGCAGTGGTCACTGTCGCAAAGCAGCTTTACAGAATAAAAAAAAAATATATGGAAATGTGCATGAAATGTGAGAAAAGTGTTTGAATCAAAATGATTAGATTATTAGTCCCTGATCTACCGGAGCCCCCAATAACGAACAGGACGCCATATTAACTTTAATTAAGTTTTATGTAACTCTCCTTATAATGTCACGAATATAATATTTTTAGAAGTGCTCTCTGGTTGTTTTAATGTCTTTTTTTTTTTTTTTTTAGATCTGTTTGGGGTTTTTGTAAAGCACTTTGTGATTGCATATCTAGAAAAGTGCTATATAAATAAAAACTGACTTGCTGTTTTTTTCCCCTTAATATTACAGTCCTGTGGCGTGAACAGTGAAGCATGAAGGAAATTATTGTTCACGCAGGGTGTGATTGTGCAGGAATGCCTACAAAACCCTTGAGCTCATGTTTGTATGTGTGCAGATATGAGACGCACCTTTTTCACTGCTCTCACTTTACCAAATGAACTTTGTACACTGATCCAGAGCTATAAAAGTGTGGTTATATCTCTACAAACATAATTTTCTGGTATCACAGAAGTACAAACAGGAAGTAATGGGTCTCTAGTTCAAGCCCCTGCACGGTCAAGCTGCAATGGTTCGGCACATTTATTTATTTTATTCTCTAAATGGAGCTATATCATGACTGACCCTATTACAGTAAAGAGTGAAGAATTTCTCATATCACATGTTTGATAAGACATACGAATAAAATGTTAACAGTGAATAGACCTCCACCAGCTTCATCATAGGGACAGGGTTGAAGAAGTGGAGCCCTCCAAACCGGTCTAAGCGAGCTGTCGACACGGCGATATCCGCAATCGGAAGAGAGGATGTGTTACTGGCAAAGATGGTGTGTCTGACGGGAGAACATATGCACACATCATCGAAAACAGGAACAAATTGTCAATAAGAAAACAGTGCGTTTTAAGAGCTCAACTCTCTCACTGTGGTGCCGCTTTATCCAGTTCAGAGAAGAGACTCTGCTTCACTTTGAGGTTCTCCACGATGGCCTCCACCACCAAATCGGTGCTCTTCACCACGGACGCAGCATCCGTGCTTGTGGAAATGTTCTTCAGCACCTTCTGAACAAACTCCTCTCCGGCCTGTGGAGAGAGTGCGCACACACACAATAGTCTGATCAAGTAGATGCTCTGGGGGATTTTCATCCACACACAGAAAACAGACTAAACCTGACCTCGGGTTTGTCTGCAAACTTCTTCTTCACGACTCTCTTCAGGCTGCCCTCAATGCCCTTGGTGGATTTCTTCAGGATGTCCTCGGACGTATCCACCAGTACGACTGAATGTCCGGTCGACGCTGCAACCTGGATGATGACAACAAGAAGGATAAAGGCAGAATTCCTGTAACACTTATATTTATACATAGGTAAAGTACACATGGTAAATATGAACATACAAATAAACAAAATGGGCTAAATAAATATCCATAAAAAGGGGACATGTCCTGTAAGCTGCAAAGTAGACCACTTATGGATAAGACATATTTGTCCAAGACATCCTGTCGATATTCGCCCTAATATCTGAAGCTAGCTCAAATCCTTCTCAAACCGTTCCTGCTAAAATAAAAATAAGTCTGAAACGGTAAAACTTCACTGTTTCTTTATAATCCTACAGGTGGCGCACTATGAACTATTTACACATGTTCATCCCGTGTGGTCGAAGCGAGTTTTTGCAACGGTTGTTTAGAAATAATAATTACATTCCTGCACTATCACATACCATGCGTGAACAATAATTTCCGTCATGTTTCACTGTTGGATTGTAATATTAAGGGGGGAAAAAAACAGCAAGTCAGTCTTTATTTATATAGCACTTTTCTAAATATGCCATCACAAAGTGCTTTACACAAACCCCAAACAAATCTAAGAAAGACATTAAAACAATCAGGGAGCAAATATTATGTTTGTGACATTATAAGGAGATTATGTAATAATGTAGTAACAATGTAGCTTTGTGTTTAATTTGAAGTTAAATGTTAAACTCAAAATTAACACATTAGCACATGACACTGTTCTCTGATCCACTTTTAGTAGGCAATATAAGTGATAACGCTATACTTCTAAGCAACTTTGTGGCAACAGTTTACAGAGTACAAGGACTATAAAGACATGGGTTGATTTCGGTGTGGAAGAACTCGACCGGCCTGAACCGGCCCCTGAGACCTCAGTCCCATCGAGCACCTTTGTGATGAACTGAAACAGAGATTGAGAGCCAGACCTTCTCGTCCAACATCAGTGTCTGACCACATAAACGCTCTACAGAATGAATGGACACAGATTCCCACAGAAACACTCCAACACCTTGTGGACGTCCTTGAGAGAAGGGTGGAAGCTGTTAGAGCTGCAAAACCAACTAGGGGGGGCGAATCTATATTGAAGTTTATGTATTTGTATACATGTTGTAGTTTTTTTTTTTCTTTTTACGACTTGATGATTATAATGTGGTGTTATTGTTATGCATTTTTATTGTTTTAGAGTTACATTTCTATGTCGAGGGACTGCATTTGAAAAACAGCCATTTGGCTAATCCTGGTACATTTACAGATATGTGTATTAATGTACAATGTCTCTGTCAAATAAACTACCATATAAATAAATACATGTATTTATATTTGCATGTTCCATATGATGTGCGTATCAAATAAACTGCAAAGTCGTGTTCTCTTTACAATTAAATGCATTTATCATATTCACAGAATCCAGGAGGCTGAATGCCAAACATCTCCTTAATCACTACACACTATCTAGTGCACTACGTGTGCCCTGTACTATCTAGTGTACAATATGGAGCTGATTAGGGTTCAGTCTTAAAAAATATATATACGCGTCACGTTTTCCATTTCCTACTGCAATCATAATCAGAACTCTGTGTGAAAGTGTATTTTTGTGTTATATTTAGACGAAATATGAGGTAAAATAAACCTGCGCATGCTCACAGGTGACCTGCAGCTGTAACGCTAGTCAGAGAGGCTAGCTGCGCAGCTAGCTCGGCTCGCGTCAGCTTGCGCGCTCATTAGCCTACCTGTGCGATCCCCGAGCCCATTAATCCTCCTCCGATAACAGTAACGTGTTTAATGGCGGCGTGTCGGACGGTGGAGGAGCTCAGAGCTCGGGTGAAGTGGTGAGAGAAGAACGCCATGACTGTGTGACAGTGGCTCTGTCCGGGGAGAAAGTCAGCCTGGTCACGTGATCACGTCTCTCCCGTAACCTTTCACACAGATGCGCTTCCAACCCACGTGACCAAAGTACTACCACACTACTCTACTAATTAGTGCGTGCTGAAAGTCTGTCAGGAAGCTCTGGTCCTGCGTACTGATAAGTACACGAGTATGTAACTCAGGACTGCAGGAATAAACAGCAGCTGCGCAGGATTAGCACTGTGGAGAACAATGGCATTTTTTTTAAAAGACATTTTAAAAGCTATGCTTAAAACAGCTTCAAGTGCCTTTGCTTGTAGTGCAGGTTACAGTAATTATGGTGTATATCATAATACACATTATTTATTGTATAAACATCTTCATAATAGGGTTATACATTTTTAAATATATCACCTGCTCCTAGTCACTACTGAATCAAAACAATAAAGCGTATTACAACAAATGATATGTTTAGTACTGTAATATGCAATATGTATTCTAACATGCAAAATAAAATGAATTGCAAAGTCTATAATAAGTTAATTATTTTGTTTCTAGCTATCTATCTATCCAGTGGTAATAAATTGTAGTGAAACTCATTCCATATGTACTTTAATACAATTTTTTTATTCATGTATTTGCAATGTATTTCAGTGGTCAAATAAAATTAAGCTCCCAAGGCATGAAACATAAAAGAACACAATCAATGTTTACTTATATACTTATATACTTATATATATAAGAGATCCTATGATAACCTAAAGAGACACAGTAACTAATTATAAAACAACGGGCGTATCATTGACATACTGCGCTAGAAGTCTTTCATAAATGTCAAAATTTCAGTCTCGGTTTGACTTGAACATCCCTCGTATAATAAATTATTTGAAAACAATTCAACTTCCTAAACATGAATTATTAAGAGATGAACAGAATATTTTTATTTTCAAATCATAATTATTATTTTCTAACGTATAACAAACTATACAATGATAAACCGTGTCAGGAAGCATTTCAAAATGTTTAAATACTAGTAATAGTATTCATGCATTGGCCTGTACCTGTAACACATTAGTGCGTTCATATTTTTCCTCTATACAAATCTGAGATCCATAATTAATCCTGATTGCTCTTAAGGGCACGTGTACCTCAATGTTATCTTACAGCAGCTTAAAGAACGGATCAGTTAGTATTAATCAAAATGCATTATTATTTTTCTTTTTAGAGTTTAATGAATTGCTCAGTAAGCAAAAAAAAAATTAATATATATATATATTTTGTCATGTCAATGTCAGTTCCCCTCGTTTTATAAAAATGACTTAATGTTGCATTTTATGTACATTATCAGTGTGCATAAAGTGCATTTGATTAATTAATGACAAAAACAAATAATTGAAAAAGAGCATCCAGTCACAGACCTCAAGAAAGTGCCAACGCAGTAAATGAACTGTTAAAATCTGAAATATTAAAACCATGATTCTGAAATGCTCCACATTCAAGGTAGTACAATTAAAGTGCAAGGCTGGAGGTGAATTAGATACTAATAGAAAAAAAAAAAATACAGAGAATTGTATTATATTGATGTTGTGAAATAATCTGACACAAGTTAGTTAAATGATTCGGAACAGAACAGCACTTTTATGATTAGAACCAGCTTCACAGCATCACTTTATCAAAATCAGCTGGAATTTGCATGAACAGCTCGCTCGACTACTACAGCTCTTGTAAATGAATCACTGGCCAAAGGAAAGTAGTTAGGAAAGAAAACATGACCGTCACTCCATAATCGACCTCCGTGACGTCCTGATGCTGTTTGTGTTTCGGGTTAGCGTGGCGTCACACACACTCTGAAGCGACAGGGGGCCAGCGTGAGGCCGAAGCGTCCGTGCATGGACAGAGGCTGATGTCCCTCAGGGAGACGGAATGTGAAAGCCTGCATCAGGCTGGAGAACATCAGGAAGAGCTCCACCTTCGCCAGCTGTTCTCCCATGCACACTCTCCGACCTGCAGGCATGAGGATCACACTTCACCTTACAGAGGTGACTAAAATCCAGACAGAATTGTAGAATAGAATCCTGCTTATGGTTTTTCAAACTGGCTTTAGCGGAAAGCAACAAGTGTGAAGCGTACCTATTCCAAATGGAATAAAGCATTCCTTCCTGAGGAACTGGCCTTGTTCGTCAAGAAACCGCGAAGGGTTGAAGTCATCTGGATTTTCCCAGACAGTGGGATCTCTATGTACGGACCAGAGATTAGGCAGGATGACTGTGCCCTTGGGAATGGTGTAGCCTTGGAATTCTGTAGGGAAAAAATGACACACTTATTACTGTACATTATAATAAGTGTTATTTTCTGTTCTTTTATCAGTCAGTGTTTCCACATTGTGCTTCTTTCAGATCTTATAAGAGAATCACATGTGATGACTGAATGACTCCACTCTGGACTTCACTTCTGCTAGACAGCTACCGTGTGCTGTTTGGATTTACTTCCTAACCTGTGGTCCTGGAAGTCATATGAGGAATAGCCAGAGGCACCACCACAGACATTCTCTGCACCTCCGTGATGGTGGCCTCGGTGTAGGGCAGCGTGCCCTTATCAGTCAGCGACGGCAGCCTTCCACGTCCCACTACTGCATCGATCTCACGCTGGACGTTCCCTGAGACATCAAAGGAGGAAGTTTTTATGTGCATTTTACCGCATTAACAGTTAGTTTCAACCAACGCTGAATCCCAAATCCAACTCTGACCCCTGATCAAGGGCACTACTCGTGTGTGGAACAAGGGATTTGACTGTACTCGCTACATAGCGCACTAGTTTCTAAATAAATATGCAGTAAATCTGGTGAGTTTCTCAGGACTGTCCACCACCTCCATAGTTTATACTCCTCACCTTTTGACTACAGAGTACCGCTAAGAGTTTAAAACTACTTTCACTCCTGTTAATTACACTAACTGTTTCCCGCCAGCTCAGAAACAATTGGGTTAAATAAAGAAACAGATTACAATCTATAGATAATAAAAGGTGTTTGTGGAATTGTTGTATAAAAGCGATATCACACTCAAAGTCGCGCTGGTTTGTTGGTGATTATATTGATAACCAGCACAACAGAACTCTCTCGTCCTCTCTTGTGATATTGATTAATTATTACACTATATTTCTAGAAAAAATGGAAATAGAAATCATCTATTTCAGATGATCCAATATCGCATTGGAAGCCATTTACAAAATGTACACATTTTGCTAACTTATAACTGAAACTAACAAACTTATTGTCAATTGATTTAGGCGACCATGGCTAACCAGAGACATCGAGAAATGCTCTTCTACATACTACTGTACAATTGTTGCGATGGAAATATTGCAGCATGCAGTTCTTACTGTGACCTTGGCACTCTTAATTAAAACACAGAGATGCACAATAGCAAAAAAGATCCTTCCGGCATGTTTTTAAAGTCTGTATTCAGTACATTACAATGGAAAAGGTGACGTCATTGCAAATATAATGGCATTGAAACCCAAATCATCAGTAAGGCTTGTCGTCGTGGTAACAGCACAACACTGTATTAATTTTGAGCTTGGATATTTGATCTTATCTATTTTCAAAAACTACTTCCAGCCAATCTGGAGCGAGCATTTAACCTCATATATTTAATCTAAAAATTGTTACTGTAGTGTTTGTCACGACTCGAATGAAGTAAATAATCTAAAAGCTTTTGCAATTCATATTTTTACCTTGGACATCAGGATGTAAACACATGTACAGCACCATCCACAGGATGCTGTTAGTAGTCGTATCCGTCCCTGCAATAAACAGGTCCCCTATTATGTAGAACATGTAATCTTCGGAGAACCCGTCCTCCTCGGCTCCTCCTGTTTTTTGCTGAGACAACATCTCCACCAGATACATATCGATGAAATCCCTGGGGTTCTCGGGGTCCAGCGTGGCCCTGTGCCTGGCTATAATCTTCTTCAGGAACGTCGTGATGTCTCTCTCCACCTGGCGGAGCTGCTTGAAGACGCCAAAAGGGACGTAGTAGAGCCAGGGGAAGATGTTGATGAGCATGGCGGCGCTGTTCATGCTGATCTCCAGCCCGTGAGCCATGTGGTTCAGCTGCGTTCGGAACTCCTCGTCCTGGTGGTGGAAGCGCTGGCCCAGACTGATCGAGGAGATCACGTTGGACACGGCGTTGCTGATCAAAGGCGTCAGGTCCACTCCTCGTCCTCCCGCCTCCTGGTCTAGTTTCAGCAGCTCAGCCTTGACCGTAACGACTCCCTCGTGGATGCAGGGCTCCAGGCTCAGCTTGCCCAGGCCGAAGTTTCGAAGAGTCATGTGGCAGAACTTGCGTTGCTTCCTCCAGATTGGACCATAAGGTGCAAACACAATGCCTGTGGATCAGAGGAATTCTCAGCTGTGCATCAGGACCGAGATCCCACAAGACACACGTAAAAACCTGTACAAGTAGGAGGAGTTTATTTTACGCAGGCATGAGTGAATGGTCAGATATGGATTTGCACAGCTGTGTGATACACTGCCTGGCCAAAAAAAAAACACATATATAAACACATAAACACATGTATAATAAATATAATGTTTTTGTCCAGAGTTGCATAAATTTTTGACTTATATTTTATTTGTGACGGCAGTTAAACCACTCTGTAAAGTCTTAAGTCTTAAGGTCAGGACTCCAGTTCATGTGTGGAAATGATTCCTCATGCTCCCAGAGACGCTCTTTCACATTTTGAGTCGGGAAATATACCTGTGCCACCAGGAAAATTTGATACTTTGGTGATTCAGTGCATTCAGGTGGTCATGTGACTTCATTTTATCGCCACATAACGTTGCTGAGTCTCGACCTGAGCGACTGAAGCGACCCCAGATCATAACACTGTCTCCAGAGGCTTGTACAGTGGACACTGTGCATGATGGGAGCATCGCTTCATGCGCTTCCCTTCTCACCCTGACCACGCCCATCACTCTGGAATAGACTCAGTCTGGACTCATCAGGTCACATGACCTTTTTCCATCACTCCAAAGTCCAGTCTTTATGCTCACTAGCTCTCAAACTGAAGTCTTTTCAGCAATTTTCAAAGAGCTTCAGCAGTATCCTTCCAGGCTTTAATAATGCGTTGGACAGTTTTTAACCCAATTCCTGTCATTTCTACAATCTCCTTAGTTGTTTTCTTTGCTTGTTGCAGGCACTAATCTGTCCATTCTGAAACACAGTTACATCTTTTTCACAAGATATCTTGCCACGTGTCTTTGATTTTGTTTGTTTGTGTTAAAAAATGAAAAAGCCCTGACTGCATGAGTTGGAGTTAAAAGAATTCTTACTAACTGAGTCATTAATTAATCACTGCAGTAATTCTCCAGTCAGAGCCTCCTAAAGATTTGCTTAAATATTATTTAAACAACACTTGTTTTTTGGTCAGGCAGGGGACCTTTACAGCATCATTAGTAACTGCCTGGGTCAATCTGCTTTAAATTAGTCAACTAGTGGGTTTTATACACTATATGACCAAAAGTTTGTGGACATTTGAACTCATAACACTCCTGTGCTTGTTGAACATCCCATTACAGATTTGATGTGAAGGCTCTCCAATAGATTTTGGAGCAGGAATTCGATGTTCATTCATCTATCAAGAGCATTAGTGATGTCACATGAGAAGATCTGGTAAGGTGTTCAGTGAGGTTGAGGTCAGCGGGCTGTACTCGTCACTCAGGTTCTTCCATGCTGGAACAATAAGAACCTAAGCGATTCTAAACTTCCGCCTTGGAACAGGGAGTAAATATATAAATATATATAAATTTATATAAATACGCATACAAGCAATATTATAATATAATATACAGTAGATCATAATAACTATGAGTGAGCACTGTGTCTTGTGCACATCATATACTTTTCTTTAAATGAGTGAAAGTAAAGCTGAGTTCACACTTGATTGAAGAATGAAAAAGCCTTTATTTGTTACAGATATATTACTGTGCAGGATTTCTTTCTTTTGCATATCAGCGCATGATCAGGTTTAGGGGCCTCGCTCAGGGGCCCAAAAAAACCCAGCTTGAATGACGGAAGCGCTGCTCTCACCTTTGCGCTTGGTCAGAATGCTGATCAGAGGGATGTCGGGTCTGTCAGAGAAAACCTCGGCGTGGTTGGAGAGCGCGTCTCTGACCAGCTCGTACCCGTTCAGAACCACCACCAGCTGGCTGCCCACAAACAGGCTGTACACGTTCCCATAAACCTTCGCCAACTCCGTCAACCCGACCTGCGGGGAAAGTGGACTCGCTCTCCTCTTTTTACATTCTTCGGCGTCCTGCACAAACAGCTTCAGAATAAATGGGGGCACGAACAAGCTGCCGAAGTTCCCGACAACAGGAAGCGGTTTTGGACCCGGGGGGATGTTTACTAACAGGTGTTTACTCAGTCGATGACGCCTCAGCAAATAAAAAGCAATGAGGAAAACACTAATCAATACAAACGGTACTGAGGGAAAAACAGAAACAGGCCATGATTGACCAATTACAGCCTCCATGATGGAAAAATACAATAAAAACATGAATTAATCTCCCAACTGTGAGTGAAGCTTCACTTCCTGTAAAGACATAGAGAGATAATCACCCTATATACACGATACATACAGTATATACACCACCCAATACACTGCTCAGCCTGTACATTACACTCTTCTTAATGCAAACCCGTTATAAATCTATATACGTCATATTATAGCGACTCTGACTGTAAACATATTCACATGATGCTAAAGCCTGTTAGCCGTTAGCACGCTAATACGCGCAGCCAGAAATAACAACGCGACGCGTTACAGCATCCCTCCAGCTCTCTAAACACACTTTAATAAACATCCCGTTCACAAACAAACTCGCTGAAATCCGCTCGCGGGATCTGCTCTGCTCGAGCTGCTGTCACTCGCTTTTGTTTTGGTGGGCGCGTGCTGATGACGTGTCCAGTCTGCGGCTGCTGATTGGTCAGCGGGAGGGTCATGACCTGTAGACCTACTTTATAAAGGCCGGCTATGCTAGGCCGGCTATGCTCCCCGTTTCTTCTTAACAATTAACATAAAGTATGTGCATAAAGCATTATAAACATTATATTCACATGTTACGTTCAAGTTGCTTTCCGGATTAAAATTCCTTTATTAATGTTTAAAAAAAAAAATAGATTCTCAAATCAACATTGAAATGGGAGATGTTGTTAGAATTTACCTCACAGTATTAAAAGATTTAAGATGAAAATGTGACTCTTCTCTGTATCCTTTTATCATAATTAAAAATGACATCTCTTTTACTTATATACATTTTTTATCCGCTCAACATAGGGAAGAAAGATTCAACATTAATCCCCCAAATTTTTATTAACATATATACGTTTAAAAAGAAAAGAAAAATAAAGTAAAATGCAAAACAGACTTCACATCCATTCCAGAAAAAGAACAAATTCAGAGAGATCATCTTTATATCACTTAACAAACTGGTTAGTTGGATAAATTGTGTATATAATTTTAAAGTATATTTCACTAACTTTGATATTAACAGTATTTGTATTTATATAAGTCCAAGTCAATATTATTAAATTGGTTATTTTAAAATTATTTGCATCAAAATATTGCAGGGCAATGGATCAAACATCTATAAATGTTTATTATTACATTCTCTGTCTTTAATATCAAGACCATTTAAGAAAATCTCTTCTTTAAACACTGACTGCTTAAACTGGTCACTAAAGCCCCGCAAACGTCTCACAAATCCTGCTGGTACCGGATCAACTACAACACTATATTCATGTGGAGGTATGACTGTCTGTGACAATTAAATAACTGAATGGGAGGTTTTTTAACCTCAAAGTCACATTTCAAAAGAAACACAATGCCTCCAATGCAAGGAACGCATTTACAAAAAACAAAATTCTGCTTTTCACAGTGTTACCCACATGCATGATAGTGTGAGCTCAATTAACACTCAATTAACATTCTTTTGACTAAACAAAGCTATTGTGAAGATATTTCTAAATTTGAAGATGCAACATATTACCGAATTACAGAACATGAATAATAATAATAATAATAATAATAATAATAATAATAATAATAATAATAAAAATGTCTCAAACAAATCAGTTCTGTTTCAGGGTCACTGAAGTACAGTATGTTGCGAATAAGTTTGATTTATAGGGTTGATGCTTGTGTGAGTCATATTCTTACACAGTGTTACAAAGTTATATACTTTTTATTTTTAGTAAAGTTATTGACTATGTGCTCAAATCAAAAATCCAGTATCTCAAAATATCAGAATATTCTAAAGATCAATACAGAAATTCTGAAAAATTATGTTAAATCATGCACACAATACTTGGTTCGGTTTCTTTAAGCATTAATTATTGAGACGTTAATGAAGACCAGTTTGCTTTGATAACAGCCTTCATCTCTTCTATATTATTGGGTCTTGACAATATCCCAGACATTCTCTATAGGGTCCAGGTCAGGCGAGTTGGCTGGCCAGTTAAGCATAGTAATATCATGGTGATCTAACCAGTTTGTGGTAGTTTTGGCAGTGTGGGCAGATGTTAGGTCCTGGAAAAGAAAATCAGCATCTCCATAAAGCTTGTCTGCAGACAGAAGTGCTTTAAAATCTCCTGGTAGACGCTGCGTTGACATTGTATTTGATAAAACACCGTGGACCAACACCGGCAGAGGACATGGAGCCATAAACCACAGACTATAGTAACAGACTATAGACTATAGCAGACTACAGACCACAGACTATAGAAACTTTTCACTGGATTCTGTGCCTCTCCTCTCTTCCTCCAGACACTGGTAGCTTGATTTCCAAATGAAATGCAAAATTTACTTTCATCTGAAAAAAGGACTTTGGACCACTGAGCAAAAGCCAGAGGTGGAAAGTAATGAATTGCATTTACTCATGTTACTGTTATAGTAGTTATTTTGTGTACTTATACTTTTTAAAGTAGTTTTTAAAATCTGTAATTTTACTCTTACTTAAGTATGTTTTCTGAGAAGTACTGGACTGGGAGAGAGCTGGGAGGGGCCGGTCTGGCCATCCCCCGAGAGCAGAGCCAGCATGAACGAACTGCGCTGGAGCTGCTGTTCACGCGGGCCCACGCTGCCACTCTGCCTCTGGCCACCGCTCACCAGCCTGTGCCTGCATGCCAGCAGGGCACTGCCTGCCAGACCTGCATACGTATGCACACCTATCCTTCCTTTTTCCCCTTCCACGACCTCACCTCGTGTCTGTGCTTTATCGTGCGGCCCGTGCATGAATGGTCGAACCCGTTACAAAATGCAACAGGGAAGGAAAAAAATTGCACCCCGGAAACCACTGATTGACTGATGGGCGGGGAGAACAAACGCGCTAAACTCACAAGAACGATGGAGACAGACAAAACAGATGGCAGTAATGGAGACCCAGATGAAAGTGAAATGCCATCAAATTCTTATGAAGCAAACCCCTGGCCATATTTAAGTGACCTCTTTGATTTCAAGGGCAAGAAAGACAACAGCTTTATTATGCAAAGGTGTTCCTTCAATTAAAAACAACTAGTTTGAGTTTTATATTCGCTTGTCTTTGTTGAACTACACTAGAATCCCCCATCCCACCCCCGCTGTTAAACAAAGTAAATCGATAACTTTTACTCTGAGTAAATTTTTAATGAGCATCTTTGTACTTTTACTTGAGTAGATTTTTAGACTAGTAACTTTACTTGTACTTCAGTAAAATTTTCAAACACATACAAACCTACATACATACATACACACATAAACACTGTACACTGTACACTGTAACATACACCCCCACATACAGTACACTTATCCATACATTTACACTCCACCTTTGCTTTTTATTCTAACTTGTTTGCACCATACACACGTGGACAAAATTGTTGGTACCCTTCGGTTAATGAAAGAAAAACTCACAATGGTCACATAAATAACTTTAATCTGACAAAAGTAATAATTTAAAAAAATTCTATGAATGTTAACCAATGAACGTCAGACATTGCTTTTCAACCATGCTTCAACAGAATTATAAAAAAAAATAAACTCATGGAACAGTAAGATTACAGTTAGATTAATCTAACCCCCCCCCCCCCCCCCCCCATTCCTGTACTTTGTAAGGATCACCTCTTTATATTTTCTTGTGAACTGTTTTAAATTTAATGCTTGTTTTAAATCCTCTCCTAATCTTTCACTCCACAGAGAGACATACGAAAGCTTTGACCTGTTTGTACGGACACTATGCACTATGAATTTACCTTGCTTCTTAAATTTAAGTGCATAGTGTCCATACAACAGTTATTTATTTTTTATTAAATTTAATTAAATTCAATTTTATTTATATAGCACTTTTAACAATGGTCATTTTCTCAAAGCAGCTTAAAAAATGAAAAGAAAATTTATGGAAGTGTGTCTGAGTGAGAAAAATGTGTCTATGAGATAATGAGATAATTATGAGACAAGCAAGCCGAGGGTGACGGCAACAATGGCAAGAAAAACTCCTTGAGATGGCAATAGGAAGAAACCTTGTGAGGAACCAGACTCAACAGGGAACCCATCCTCATCTGGGTGATAACGGAGAGCAGGGATTATATAACATCATCATAGGTTTACGGCTGCTGGAAGTTCAGTATAACAGAAGTTCTGCAGAATGAAGCAGAATTCAGCTGGAGCTGGTCCTTCTCTGGATGCCTCAGGGATTGGCCTTTGTCTACCTCAAGTCAAGTCAAGTCAATTTTATTTATATAGCGCTTTTAACAATTGACATTGTCGCAAAGCAGCTTTACACAATAAAAGAAGTAAGTTTGTATGCAATGTGTATGAATCAAAATGACAAGATTGTCCCCGATGAGCAAGCCGAGGGCGACGGTGGCAAGGAAAAACTCCCTGAGATGGTAATAGGAAGAAACCTTGAGAGGAACCAGACTCAACAGGGAACCCATCCTTATCTGGGTGATAACGGAGAGCAGGGATTGATCAGCATAATAATGTGAAAGACTGGAAGTTCAGTATAACAGGAGATGTGTTAAAATTAAAATGAGTCCAGTTTGTTCCCGGAGGCTCAGGTAGACTGTAGGAGATTCCAGTCCTGAGTTATCGAACAACTGAAGTCACAGGTCCCCAGAGCATCAATCGATGACAGGACAGTCTTCATGGAAACCATCCCCAGCCACCATACGAATCCAGGCAGACCACACGGGGCATACCTGAGCTGGCACAATCTCCAGGTTCCTCGGGATGGGTAGAGAAATAAAGAACAAGTGGAAAAGAATTAGCATAGTTGCCGTTCAGGATATTAGCAGTACTAGATGAGAGTGAGCATTTAGATGTACTGGTTATAGGATTCGTTATGTGTATGCCAGATTAAAGAGATGCGTCTTGAGTCTACTTTTAAATTGGGAAACTGTGTCTGAGCCCCGAACACTGTCAGGAAGGCTATTCCAAAGCTTTGGAGCTAAATATCAGAATGCTCTACCCCCTTTTGTAGATTTTGATATTCTGGGAACTACCAGTAGTCCGGAGTTTTCTGATCTTAAGGAGCGTGGTGGATTGTAACGTATCAGAAGACTGGTTAGGTATGTGGGAGCTAGATCGTTTAGAGCCTTGTACGTAAGTAATGCTATTTTATAATTAATTCTAAACTGAACAGGTAGCCAGTGCAGGGATGATAATATTGGGGTTATATGATCATATTTTCTTGATCTAGTGAGAACCCTGATTTTGGACTAACTGTAGCTTGTTTATTGAGGATGCAGGACAGCCACGCAGTAATGCATTACAGTAGTCCAATCTGGAGGTCATGAATGCATGAACCAGCTTTTCTGCATCAGATACAGATACAATGTTCCCAAGCTTGGCAATAAAAAAAAGAAGAGCTCAAGACGCTCATATCCTGATCTCCTGATAACAGTCTGAGAGTCAGAGCTGTTTCATAGAAATGTGTGTGTCAGTGATGGGTTAGGTTACTGCTGATGTGAACTGAGGGAGTGTGTATGGGAATGTTTTGTCTAAAATGTCTGGGGGTGTATCTTTATAAGAGGGCTCGGCTAAGCAGAAGTCATCTGTGCTGGTTTCTCAGTCAGTGAGAGAAGTGCGAGTTGTCTATTAATTCTTTTTCTTCCACTGATAAATGTTCATTAAGACTGATAGGATGAGCAGAATCACCGCTATCAGTGCAATCACCCACGGTATCATGGATCTCTCCTGTACAATGTCAGGACACTGCTTCTCCTCTGCAAACACACACACACACACACACACCCACATTACAGATGACTTTTACACACATTACCTCCAGTCTGAGTGGGTTTATCTCTGAGCCCCAGCAGCTCTGTGTGTGTTAGTTACGAGCTCTGTGTCGGAATAAAAATATTATTAACACTCATAAACTCAGACGTACCAGACTGAACACTTCTGCGTCTGACATTGTGATGTTGGGACACGGGTGCGGCTCCAGAACCCTGATTTTCTGCTTTAGACCCTAAAAACATCACAACACCATCACTCTGTAACACTTCCACCAGATTCAGGATATAAACCATGTTTACGTCGTTTATTTATTACAGAAATTTATGTCATTTATTTATTCCTATTAAAGTATGAGGAGGTAAAACCCCAATCCAAAGAGGATCAGACTGTGATGGAGAAGTGCTGTGGGTCTTACAGAGTGATGTTGTGATGTAACTCTGACTCACTTCCTGCTTTATTAACTCTGTGTGCTCTACAGAACCGAGTCCAGTGTACTGTAACTTCATACATACATAATAACTCTTAAGCCCCTCCCACCTTTCACGTTGACGTGTATGATGGCCAGAGTCTCGTCATTCACCAGGTCTTGTACTGTGTAGATCCCGCTGTCAGAGGAATTTCCACCTTGGATCTGAAGAGTGTTGAGACGAGACGCTCTCTCTTTATAATCTGGACCGCAGTGCGTCCTGTCCTTGTCCACGGTGCAGATCCGCAGGCTTGATGGCTTTACAGCGTCGCTGGCAGTGAAATCCACCGCCACCATGTCAGTGAGGGGTAAGGGCACGTCTATGGGCTCTCCAGGGGTAATCACACGCCTCATCTCTACAGCTACGGAGAGGAAATAAAAGGCTTAAAACTTAGAACTGTTTCAGAGATGAGTGTGCCAACATCACTTCTACTCAACATTTTGATTTCGGTGCATAACACCGGGCTCTCAGTACAGGGATTTTACTCACCCGCACCTCAGACTGCTGCGTGTACATTTGCTCTAACACCCCGTGTTTGATCTCATGGCGGTGCTGTTCCTTTTTCTTGGAGTAAGCCCTGCTGTGTCACGCCCTCGTTTCTGTTTGGTGAAGATTTGGATGCTGTTGTACTGTAGGTGCGTTACTGTCATTTCTGTGTTTTCCACGTACTCTGTCCATAACGGTAAACTATTCGTACTGACTGACTGTTGAGTTATGTGTATAGCCACGCCCATCTCAAGGGAAAAGTGCTAAATTCAGAACTTCACTTCCACTCGATATTTTGATGTCATATATTGTGCAGATTAAACTTCAGGGAAATACTGAAGGACTGGAAGGTTGTATGGAAGCAAATTAGCATCATAATTATTTGAATTATATCAGCCTTTGAAAAATACCTTCTGAAATGTAAATACTACTGAATTTATTAAACTGAAATATTTGACTTTAAAAAGCAATATCTTTAAATTTAAGTGCTCTGACATTTTCAACAATCCATTTCAAGCTGTAAAATTCAGATTAAGCCAGCACGTGCCATGTATTAGTTCTCTCTGTGCACAGAACAGGTGACATCACCAGTTAGTTCAGGTCTGGCTGAAGAGTTGTGTTAATTAAAATCAGCTGCTTTAGTTAATTGATGGAGCAGATAAGTGGCAGGACTTGTACTTTCTGAAGGCAGGGCGTCGACCTCAGCACAAAACCTTCAGGTTTAGAAGAAAATGACTTCAAACTAAATACTGATAGTTGTTTGGCAATTTAGTAGCATAAAATAAGTTTTTCTGTATAAGTCATTATTTAAACGTTTGAGGTTGTTATGAAAGCAGTGACTTTCACTTTTGTTCACCATTGTATATATTATTATAAAGCGAGATATAATTATGTTGAACATGTGTGAATATAATGCCTCAGGACAACTTGATTTAGTCCCTGATCTTTTTGTTTTTTGCTTTCAGTGCAGGTTGTTCTCCAGCGCATCACCTGGCCTCATGATGGAGATGAGGATGATGATTGTTCACTTGATGCGCATGTCAGGCTATCAATCGTCAGTTCATCAAAGATTTTATGTGATTTATGTAGATTTTCTTTTTTGTAATATGCTATACTTTATATAAATGTGAGTTGATATTACTTAAACATATTAAAGACGTGTCCAGTGAGCAGTTCTCAGGTTGTTACTCATAAAAATGAACAGCAGTAGATGGAAGAGAATCTTTATTTTATGTGTATAATGTAGATAATTCTATATTCATTCATATATTATTTGTGTATTTATGTGTTGTTTTTAGTATTTTAGAAAAACATTACTTATATTATTTATATAAGTAGTAATATAAGTAGGGCTGGGTACCGAAAACCGGTGCCAGTACGGCACCGGTACCTATAGAACCGCTATGTACCGGACCGAAACAGAACGCAAATTTCGGTGCCTCATTTCGGTGCCACTTAAATGCCTGAACTGTCGATTAATATATTTGTTCTCTGGGGCTGTGATGATGACACAGTTGTAATAAGCATTAGATTCATCAACACACATGGTCGCAAGTAAAATTTAAATACTGCATTCATGTGGTGTCAGAAATGATTGGGAAAATAAAATATTTCCTTAATTATAAAAATCTTGAAGACTTCGGAAGGCTTTGATAATACAAATCCAAAACATTGTTGCAGTAATGTTACTGTCCATTTTATTTTTGTAGATTAAAAGTTTATTATTAGATAAAAAAAAATTTAAAGCACAAATCATCGGGAAATGAGACCATCCGAGATCCGTGTGAACGCAACATCTAACGTTACACTCGCTCTGACGGCAGCAGGTGATCTACAGCTGTCTTAACTTGCTAAATTAACTTTCGTTAAAATGCCGAAAACTAAACGGTCGAAAGTGTGGCTGTATTTCACAAGAAAGGATTCTGACCCCGCGACGTGCAGCAGTTAAAGGGCGTGTAAAGGGGGAAACACGTCAAATCTAATGAAACATTTGAGGGCCCACAGAATAAAGTTAAAGCAGACAGAGGGATGCACCGTGTTTGACAGCTTGCGGACAACAGCTGGCACTATTGGTGTGGATGAGCCAGTCATACCAACCGTAGCAAAAATGAGTCCACCGATTATGATGACGTCAGCAGCCTTTCCGCAGGTTAGCAGTAGGCTAATGTAATGTTAACTGCAAATCTTGCATTCATGCTAACAAATGGTCAAATGATTTGTAAAATACTAATGTAACATGGATTCTGTTTATAATTATGGCTTTCCAGCTAGGACTTAAACTTTTCATTATTAATATTATTCAATTTTAAGCATTACATTTTTTTGTTAAATAAAAATTTATTCTTGAGTCCACCATCATTTTGTGGCTTTTGCAAAGTATCGGTTCAGGCACCGTTTTGGCACCGGTACCGATTTAAAACTATCGATTTGGCACCGGTATCGAAAAAAACTCAAACGATACCCAACCCTAAATATAAGTAATATCGGAACAGTGGAACCTTGGATTACGAGCATAATTCGTTCCGGAAGCGGGCTCGTATTCCAAAACACTCGTAAACCAAATCTAATTTTCCCATAAGAAATAATGAAAACTCAAATTATTCGTTCCACAGTCCAAAAAAATAAATAGATAAAAATAATTGATACAATACATAAAGTAAAAATAAAACAAATTAACCTGCACTTTACCTTTAAAAAAAAAAAAAATTCCCGACAGATAAGTGTTTCCGTTTGTGTGCACAGGCGCCGTGTGTGTGTGTGTGTGTGTGTGTGTGTGTGTGGAATTAGCCCCTTCCCTCGCCTCGTCTTACACAGTACAACTCCTCCTCCCTCCCCCCACCTCGCTTTTTAAGTTTCACAACAAACACACACACAACGGAAACACTGTTTTAACGGGGAAAAAAAAATCTTACTGATTATACCAGTAAGAGATGAGCACTAAGACCCAGGGGAGCAGGGGAGATGATTACCTACAATTCCTCAGGGCAAGAGAGAGAAAAATCATTGGCTCAGTTGTGATCACTTGCCGCTCGGTGTCAAAATAAGAGTCGCATGTGTGATACATGATACTCGGCGCTCGTAAACGAATACTTGCTCGGTTTCCAATTCAAAATTTATTAAAAATCTTTGCTCGGTTTGCGGAACACTCGTAAACCACGTTACTCGCAATCCGAGGTTCCACTGTAATAAGTAATAGTAAATGTTGAGTGTGAGTACTCACGGCACAGAGTAAAGACGACCTCGCACACCGTCTCAGAGTCACACTTGGCCATGTAGAGACCTCGCAGGCTGTAATCGGCTCTCAGCACGCTCAGGGCGGAGTCTCCTCTGAGGAACTGATCGAGAGGAAGACTAAACCCGTCTTTACTCCAGCACGAGACTCTGGTACACCTGACCAGGACGTCGTCCTGCTTCTGAAACCTGGTCCAGGTGAGTAGACCAGAGCACGGCTGAGGACAGGGGAGGGACGATGTCCTGGTCAGATTCCCAAACACCTTCAGTCGGTCTGAGGAGTCCACCTGATACAGAGCTGAGAGAAAGAGTGTGATGAGACTGGAGACGTTAACACACTCCCATTACGACAGACACACACACACACACACACACACACACACACACACACACACACACACACAGCGGTGTCCTTACCCAGCATTAAGATCAGTGCTGTACAGAGACGCATCATGGCTGCTGTGGGTCTGTAACAAACACATAATCACAGGTTCATCATTAAAGTTACATTAAAGTTAAACATTACAGAGCAAGTGGAGTGTTTCAGACTTTTCCTTATTGTTGTTTAGAGTAAGGAGAGGGTCGGTTATTACAGTGTAGAGTTATTAGTTACAGGTTAAAACCACTGACATGTATACTGTATGTGCACATATTCAGGAATGACAGGAAGGACCGGCACACACACACTTGCAGCTGTTGTCTGTTCCTGTGTGTGTGTGTGTGTGTGTGTGTGTGTGTGTGTGTGTGTGTGTGTGTGTGTGTGTGTGTGTGTGTGTGTGTGGGTGTGTATTGTGCACACTGTAGAGTTCTGTCCTACACCTGTCACACTGTAGTAATCTCACTGTTCCCTCCTTCCTTCACATCAGTCTGTATGAATAAAGAAGGTTTTGTCTGAACTCGCTCTTCCTATTATATCTTTACGTTTTATACCTTGGACCAGAAACCAGTCTCAGAAACATTTCTGTCTGTCTGTCTGTCTAGCTAGATTTCGTCACGTAAAACTGTCTGGCCTATTCAATTTTTCAATTTCAATTTTATTTGTATAACGCTTTTAACAAGTGTCATTGTCACAAAGCAGCTTTACACAATCAAAAGAATTATATAAGTTTGTATGATATGTGAACGTGTATGAATCAAAATGATAAGATTGTCCCTGATGAACGAGCCGAGGGTGACAGTGACAAGGAAAAACTCCCTGAGATGGTAACAGGAAGAAACCTTGAGAGGAACCAGACTCAACAGGGAACCCATCCTCATCTGGGTGATAACGGAGAGCAGGTTGTTAACAGTTATGTGTCAGACTACATCACAGCAATCAGCGCTTGTGTTTTTTTTTTTTTTTTTTGCGAATACGGTGCCTTTTAAACCTCTTAGAATGTTCAATCTAATAGCAAACCACAAATCTTCTCTGTTATTGTCTCGACAATCAGATTTAATCAATGAAACACTGTTTTTTTTCCGCTGCAGTTGAGATGTTTTTTTTTTCTTCTATTTGTTTGTTTGTTGGCTTATTTAATTATTTATTTACATATTCTTGATTAAGTCTGTTTAGACTGTATATCTTCTATTTAATTTCTGTCCTGATAACTGTGCATAGTCAATTGTATAATAAAACTTTTTACACCTGAATCTTGTGTACTCTTATTATCCTTTTATTCTTCCAACATTGTAATTGTATTTTGTTATTAATAGAAACAGACAGACATGGATGTGGGCTTCAACCTGAAATAATAATAATAATAATAATAATAATAATTTAAATGAATTTATTTTATTATTTATTATGTTATTCAAAGACGGGTACAGCGGCGTATAACAAAATCTACAGCTGTGACACTTTGGGAACAGGCTGCACGCCACAACATAACGTGTGCATGCACACACACACACACACACACACACACACACACACACACTGATACAGCTTACAGCTCGTAGTAATTCCTGAGTGAGAGAGCTTCAGTAGTGATGTTCCGTCTGACACTGGAGCTCCAGTGTGTCGAGCGAAGGGGGGCGTTTCCAAATGAAGCCTCGTTTCGAGGCATGTGTCGTTTCCCTGAATGTCACGTGACAATGACAAACTAAGCGGTGTCTTTGCCAGAGTCACGTGACTGATCCATTTGGCGCGTCAACTGGTCTGACTAAAGGCTCGTCCACGTGGAGTCTCAGTACTAGAGTCAGGACACTGTGCACCCCGAGTGAGCGGGACAGGCGTACCCTGAGAGAGACCTCCCCTATTTGGGAAGCGTTTTTTAATGAATTTCTCCAAATGAGATAGTTATTTTAATAAATTGCTAGAATTTAGTCAGAGTTTAGTCTCTATTTTTAGAGGGTGGATGTGTATTTTGTTCTTTACTTATTTTTCCTTTAAACGTTCAGAGATGATACTTTTGTAAAATGTAAACTAAACTAATGCGATTGCAGTTGCAGTAAAACAGAATTTTAAATAAATGTCAGTTAAAACTGTATTTAAAAGGAGAAACGGTCTAAACTCATTTATTACACACATTATAGTGTGTGTGTGTGTGTGTGTGTGTGTGTGTGTGTGTGTGTGTGTGTGCGTGTGCATGTATATGTATAAATAACTATACAGTTGTCAATAATGAACGCTATATTACTTGCAGCTATTCACATGTCCGTGATTCTGTCGCTGTGCTGCTTTGCAGTGTGAGCGTCTGTTAGTTACACAACATTTGTCCACTAGATGGCAGTACAACGAGCTCTTAAATGAAGCTTCATGAAATTAACCTTCTACTGAAACCTTCGACTGGAAGGCCTCGACACCTGAATCAGACTTCATCTCACCATCACTACCTCCCAGTCTGTCCCCTGCCTCGCTCACGCACTAGAGTCGGGGCAATAATGAGGATAACTACAAACTGCAGAAGCGTTCGTAATACACAGTAGTAAGAAAATGACATTACAACACAATGTGAGATGTTTACGTACCATGTACGAATGTGTATTAGTACACACACGTCTTTGTTGACAGCTACCTTACCCCATAGTTTGCCCATTAACATATATCATTTGTATTAATAATGTATTTAAATAATTTGTGTGTTAATTTAAACTGGATTAGTGATGTGATGTGACATTGTGATGTGACTTTATAATTAAGGCTGTGTATAGCTGGCTCGTCAGAAAGAGGCCGGAGCTCAGTGTGTGTTGGTTGCTGTGAGAGTGTGTGATGAGTGATTGCGTGAGTCTCACACTCAGTGCATTAGAGTTGGCAGTTTTGCCTTTACACTACTCTACGTCTACTCAGGTACAGTCCGCGGGAGGGTACGGACCGGGACTGGATGAGCAGATCAATCCAAATATTGACTGTATCGATAGCAGTGTTGGTACTGATATCGATACAATCATGATTGCATAGAAAAGACGACTACTATTCCACTACTGCACTTGAATGATGGACGACATCAATGCTGCTCATCATTTCAGTTCACACTCCACACCGTACCGCTGCTGCCTGCACATCACACATACTTAATACAGTTTATTTATACTGTTCTTACTTTTTTACATTCTTGCATTTATATATACTTTACCTATTCCTACTTTATACTTTATTTTATTTTATTTTATTTTATTGTAAAAATATTGTAGATTTTATTTTTTTTATTCTTTCCTATTAGTATTTTGCCTCCTTACTTCCTTTTTTCTTTTGAAAGTGACAAACAGTGGTGTAAGCATTTCACTGTGTGTCATACTGTGTACGGTTGTGTATGTGATCAATAAAAATAAATGTAATTTAATTGAAGCGATACTTTAGTTTATGTTTCTCTCCTGTATGTTCATCAAACGCAGGCCTCCCCCGGTCTCCCCCACCTTCTCCTGATCGGCTGGGTTTTCGTTGTGACTCAGCATTGCTGCAGTGAGTTGAGAGTGAGAGATGGCAAAGAAAGAAGCATTGTATGGAGTAACTTTGTGGTTTTATAAAATGAAAACTTGGCTAAGTCTAACAAAGCATACAAACAGTAGAGCTCGAATCGCTCATATCCGTCGACCGTGCTACTAAACCAACCTAAGAGAGTGAGCACCAGAAAGATCAGCAGCTATTTTATTGTTTAATGTCTTTCTTGTGTTTAAATCTAAGTTGTATTTTGTGTAACTAAACCCACATCATTAACCTCAGATTTTGGTCGTAAATCCTCAGCAAAGAGGAGTTTAGTCTGAAACCCGCATTATGTTCTCCCGCAAAGTTGGTGTTTCGATTCCACCAACTTTATTTTAATTTATTAAACAGCTTCACTACTGCAAGTAATTAACGATTGATACAGACCATACAGTGTTCTCAAAATGTATAAATATAATGTATGAAATAAAAAATGTATAATGTAAAAATGAAATAAATTTACTATAGCAAATACAATGTGTTGTATAAACAACGAAATAAGGGAACACAGACAAGGTTGATCCTGTGTTTTTTTGTGCGTGTCCGCCATGACGATTGTTTTAAAGAAAATTACAATCTCAGGTCACATGATCTCAGTACCATGGAAGGAAGGTTGGGCCTAATTAGCATACTCAAAAAAAGATTCTTATATTTTAGATAAATGTGCAAGCTCAAGACAGTAACAGCATCACTTGTCATTTTTTGTGCATATTCCTCTTATTTATTGTGTACTTGTACATTCTGAATGAATCTTTAATAGTTAATAGTTCCTTATAACATTAGTTTTCTCACTTGAAAACCAAGCGCAGCGTTCAAACACTACAGACTAACGTCAAATACAGTACAAGAGTTTAACATTTAACTTCAGATTAAATTCAACTCAAAGCTACATTGTTACTGAGCCGCGCGTCTCTCTGTTACATCGTGTACTATAATTATGATTTCTAAACAAACTTCACTTTCAGCCAATAATTCAATCCTACCACATGGGATAAAAATGTTTTAATAGTTCAGAGAGAACTGCCTGTAGGATTATAAAGAAACAGCGATGCTTTACCGCCTCAAGCGCCTCCAAAGTCTCAAAACTCGACTACTGTATACAGTGAGCGCGCGGGTTGATTAGGTGCATGCATTACTATTCCACTATTATACTATATATTCATTACAATAATTCCACTAGTACAGTGGAACCTCGGATTGCTAGTAACGCAGTTTTGCGAGTGTTCCGCAAGACAAGCAAAGATTTTTAATAAATTTTGACTTGAAAAACGAGCAAGTCTTGGTTTACAGAGTATCATCGGGTATCATGTATCATGCATGCGCTTCTTGTTTTGATGCCGAGTGTCACGTGATCACTGAGTCAATGGTTTTTCTCTCTCTTGCCCTGTGGAATTGTGGGTAATCGTCTCCCCTGCTGGGTCTTAGTGCTCGTCTCTCACTGGTGTAATCAACATCCGTGCACGTACTGTTTACTATAACACTGTGACCACGCATGTGTGCGTTAAAAACTTCGTTTATTTTGTGTTTGTGTGTGTAAAAGTTGTCCCTTTAAAGCAAAAGCTTTATCTCTAAGATTCTGGAAAAGATAGTAGCGGAGCAGCTACAGTATGCTCATATCTACATAGAAATAAGTAAAGTAAACCTTTATTTTGTCACATATACATTACAGCACAGTGAAATTCCTTCTTTGCATATCCCAGTGAGGGTTAAGGGCCTTGCTCAAGGGCCCAACAATGGCAACCTGGCTGAGCTGGGAATCGAACCGATCATCCGATCAGTAACTCAGTGCCTTAGCCCTCTGAGCCACCACTGAACTGTATCAGTCAGGATTTAGGCCTCATCACAGCACAGAGACAGCACTCGTTAAAGTAGTAAATGACCTCCTATTGGCCTCTGATCAGGGTTGCGTAACTATGCTTGTGTTACTGGACCTCAGTGCAGCTTTTGACACCATTGATCATGGTATTCTCCTTCACAGACTGGAAAATGTAATAAGAATTAAGGGAACAGCCCTTCTCCTGGCTCAGATCCTATTTGACTGATCGTTATCAGTATGTAGATTTAGATGGTGACCATTCTGCATCTTCTAAAGTGGAGTTTGGTATCCCACAGGGTTCAGTTTTAGGCCCACTGCTTTTTTCCCTTTACATGCTTCCTTTGGGCAACATAATCCGTAAGCATGATATTAATTTTCATTGTTATGCTGCCGACACACAGTTATATGTCTCAGCAAAACCAGATGAGAGAAACCAGCTTGCTAACGTTGAGCAATGCGTAAAGGATATAAGAGACCGGATGCTAATTAACTTCCCTCTGCTTAGTCCTGATAAGGTCCGCATGCAGGTAGAAGCAAGATTTTAGATCACCTGTCCAAGTGTCATTAGAGAGCTTGCCCCTTCCCTCCTGCTCTCGTCTTCACACACAATCACACACACACACACACACACACACACACACACACACACACACACACACACACACACACACACACACACACAGTCTCTAATGGAAACACTGCTCTGTCGCAATTCTTTTCAAAGGTAAAGTGCAGGTTCATTTGTTTTAGTTTTACTTTAAATTTTATATTAATTATTGTTATGTATTATTTTTTTGGGTTGTGGAACGAATAATCTGAGGTTCCATTATTTCTTATGGGGAAATTCTCCTTGATATACGAGTGTTTTGATATACATGCACACTTCTGGAACCAATTATGTATAATAAATATATACACTGTATAATCAATCATTTAGCAATAAATGTATGTAATAAATCATTTGAAAGTCAATTTTGGAGTCACATTTTGCGAATCATAACTGAATGGATTTTTCATATTTTTCACTGTGAGCTCAAAATGAGTAAAATATGAGTGAACTTGAGAATGAAGTCGGTTTGATGTGGGGAGTGAAAAAGTTTCATTTTCATGAAAAGTCATGAGAATCATTGAATCTGTGGTTAAAGTTAGAGAATGTCATGTTTAAAATATAAATTGTGAGTCAAATCCTAATTTCTATTTATGAAATAAATTTAAGGCAAAACTAACTGTTTTTTTTTTAGGCATTTATTTCGATATGTCCAACTCGGTCACATATTTGATTTTTCAGAGATCTTATTAATGTAATATAACCTGATAATATAATGATTTGATGGGTTTATGCAGTTAGAGGTGATGTTCAGAGACACAGAGTGGAGAATAATCTGACTGAGCGCTCACTTGAAATGTAACAGAGACCTTTGTTTTATTAATAATTGATTCTCTCTTGTGTCTCCTCTGATCTCCTCTTTGTGACTAATACTGTATATTTACTTCACACTGGATTATTAATCTGTGGCACGGTAGCTTAGTGGTTAGCGCTGTCGCTCGCGGGTTTGATTCCGGTGTTGTGTGAAGTTCCCCTCTGCCACGGATTGCCCCACATTACACAATGGAGGAGATCTTCAAAGCAAAGACGCCCCCAAATACAGACTGAATAAAACAGTTATTTCTGCAGCTGAAAATATTTTTAATTAAGCTAAGATAAAAGAGAAATAACAGGAATGAACTCCCCCTCTGTGCAATATCTAAGTATAACTGATGCTAAAATAATCATCATCACTTTAGTGACTAGTGGAGACTGAGATTCTGTGCTTATTATATCCTCTATATTCATTATATTTACGTATATATGATCATTATATTCATTTTTATGTGTACCCCATATTCATCCAGGAAGGGGGTGGTGGGGGAGGGGGGGGTTCATTGTAAGCAGCTCTGCTCATAAAATATCCCCGCCCCCAACACGGTGGTCATTTAACTTTTTTACACCACTACCATTAGATTTTTAAAAATACTTATACATAATAAACAACTCGATTTAAGTGTTAAAACCTACTTTTCAATCAATAATATCAAGGAACAGTAATTAACTGTGTAATAAATGAAAAAAGAACATAACATGTCCAAAAAGAAACTCAAAGAATAAAATAAGAAAACCATTAGTTTATATACATTTCTTTGTTACAGACTTCTAGAAACAACATTTTATTTCATTTGCAGTCAGGAGTGTCCCACACAGAGAGTATAGTTGTGCCGAAGTATATTTATGTCCTCCCAAGTATATTTGCCAACTCGTTTAAAACAAGTATTATTATTATTATTGTATTATTATTATTATTATTATGACAGAATTTCTTTTTTTATTTTTTGCTCAGTCATGTACAAGCTGGTGAAAATTCATCATAGTCATCCTGAAAATGTATATATGCATACACACACACACACACACACACACACACACAAGTGAGCACTTAAGGCGTATATACCGTAAAATGCAGTAATGAAACAAATGTCTGTACATGCTGTGAGTATTAAGGGCTACATGCTCTGACACACACACAATGCCATCTTTATACCCAAAAGAGTGTTTAGTTCTTAATTCTTTACTTTGTCTTACTTTTCACACATGATGTAGGGGGAGAGTTTGTAGGTTGGATCTTTGAAATGTGAAATTAATAGAAATATCAAATAAATTCAAATATTTACATTAATTAAAAAATAAAATATTGTGTTAAAGGTCGTATGTATTTATTGTTCATTTATGTTCGCATATATACTGTAGAACACTTTTGTGCTGGCAGGTAATACCGGCCCGATCCGCTGGCTACCAAATACCAAATATATACTGTAAGTTCTTTGACTCGTGCGACACCACAGACACACAGACATGAGGCGAGGTCTTACGATAAAAAAGTAATTTTATTTAGAATAATAGGAAAATGTATAAAATTTATAAGGCTATGAAGGAGAGAGAAAGTGGTGAAGGTGTGCACATGCTGACCCCGGCATCGCCCAGCTGGCGAGTGTTTGCAGCAACGGAGTGGCAGAGTGCATGTGCATGGGCAGTGTCTCGACTTTACGAAGTCAGCACGAACAGGTGACATGGCGGCACTCAGTCCACTCGCCTTCATGCAGTGAACTTAAACAGGTGACAGGACAGTGTAGCATGCGCAGGCTGGTGCAACAAAAGCATCGAGTCCTCGCCTTTGACTTTACTCTCCTCTCGCCGTGACAGTCAGCCGGCCCGGCTCAGCCATCCACTGTGAGCCGTAGGTACCGTAGCGGTAGGTGTTTTCTTTGTCGGTGGCTGGATCACGAATGCTGGTTCTCTGCGCAGATGAAAGAATGGCGGCAGTATGCATAGTTCTTTGGCCAACGCAGCCTTCAGTTTAACCACCTTTGAAGTCTTAGGGGCTCACAGCATCACCCTGCCTGCATGTTGCTCTCGCCCTTAGCCTTTACACAACTTTAGGCTCTGAGCCTTAAACTGTCACTCTGGTTAATGTGCTTACTGAGGGGGGGTTTACTGAGGGGTGGGTTTACTGAGGGGGCGTTACTGAGGGGTGGGTTTACTGAGGGGTAGGGGGGGGGTTACTGAGGGGTGGGGGGGGGGGGGGGGTTACTGAGGGGTGGGTTTACTGAGGCAGGGGGTTTACTGAGGGGGGGTTTACTGAGGGGTGGGTTTACTGAGGCAGGGAGTTTACTGAGGGGGGGTTTACTGAGGGGTGGGTTTACTGAGGGGGGTTTACTGAGGTGGGGTGTTACTGAGGGGGGTTTACTTAGGGGTGGGTTTACTGAGGTGGGGGGTTTAATGAGGGGGGGTTTACTGAGGGAGGGGGGTTACTGAGGGGTGGGTTTACTGAGGGGTGGGTTTACTGAGGAGGGGGGTTACTGAGGGGTGGGTTTACTGAGGGGTGGGTTTACTGTGGGGGTGTTTACTGAGGGGGGGGGATTACTGTGGGGGGGGTTACTGAGGGGTGTTTACTGTGGGGGGTTTACTGAGGAGGGTTTACTGAGGGGGGGTTACTGAGGGGTGGATTTTAATGAGGGGGGGTTTACTGAGGAGGGGTGTTACTGAGGGGTGGGTTTACTGAGGGGTGTGTTTACTGAGGGGGGTTTACTGAGGGGTGGGTTTACTGAGGTGGGGGGTTTAATGAGGGGGGTTTACGGAGGTGGGGGGTTACTGAGGGATGGATTTACTGAGGGGTGGGTTTACTGTGGGGGGTTTACTGAGGGGTGGGTTACTGAGGGGTGGGTTTACTAAGGCGGGGGGTTTACTGAGGTGGGGGGGGTTACTGAGGGCTGGGTTTACTGAGGGGTGGGTTTACTGTGGGGGAGTTTACTCAGGGGGGGTTTACTGAGGGGTGGGTTACTGAGGAGGGTTTACTGAGGGGGGGTTACCGAGGGGTGGATTTTAATGAGGGGGAGTTTACTGAGGGGGGTTTACTGAGGAGGGGTTTACTGAGGTGGGGTGTTACTGAGGGGTGAGTTATGCTGAGGCGGGGGGTTTAATGAGGGGGGTTACTGAGGGGTGGATTTACTGAGGGGTGTGTTTACTGTGGGGGGTTTACTGAGGGGTGGGTTACTGAGGGGTGGGTTTACTGAGGTGTGGGTTTACTGTGGGGGGTTTACTCAGGGGGGGTTTACTGAGGGGTGGGTTAATGAGGCAGGGGTTTAATGAGGGTGGTTTACTGAGGTGGGGGGGTTTACTGTGGGGGGGGTTACTGTGGGGGGGTTTACTGAGGCGGGGGGTTTAATGAGGGGGGTTTCCTGAGGTGGGGGGTTATTGAAGGGTGGATTTACTGAGGCGGGGTTTACTGAGGGGTGGGTTTACTGAGGCGGGGGGTTTAATGAGGGGGGGTTTACTGAGGTGGGGGGGTTACTGAGGGGTGGGTTTACTGTGGGGGGTTTACTGAGGTGGGGTGTTATGGAGGGAGGGTTACTGAGGGGTGGGATTACTGAGGGGGGGTGTTACTGAGGGGTGGGTTTAGGTTCTTGCTGATGTGAATTGAGAGAGTGTTTATGGGAATGTTTCGTGTAAAATATCTGCAAGTGTATCTTTATAAGGGGGCTCGGCTAAGCAGAAGTCATCTGTGCTGGTTTCTCAGAGCTGCTGGTCAGTGAGAGGAGTGTGAGTACTGAGACCTCCACATCTCCTAAATCACGGCTGGTTTTGTCCTTTTACTCCACCTGCTGGTTTCTGCTGTGTGGAGATTGTTTGTGAAGCTCCTGTTTTTTTTCATTCACTGATAAATGTTCATTAAGACTGATAGGATAAGGAGAATCACCGCTATCAGTGCAATCACCCACGGTACCATGGATCTCTCCTGTACAATGTCAGGACACTGCTTCTCCTCTGCAAACACACACACACACACACACACACACCACATTACAGATGACTTTTACACACATTACCTCCAGTCTGAGTGGGTTTATCTCTGAGCCCCAGCAGCTCTGTGTGTGTTAGTTACGAGCTCTGTGTCGGAATAAAAATATTATTAACACTCATAAACTCAGACGTACCAGACTGAACACTTCTGCGTCTGACATTGTGATGTTGGGACACGGGTGCGGCTCCAGAACCCTGATCTTCTGCTTTAGACCCTAAAAACATCACAACACCATCACTCTGTAACACTTCCACCAGATTCAGGATATAAACCATGTTTACGTCGTTTATTTATTACAGACATTTATGTCATTTATTTATTCCTATTGAAGTATGAGGAGGTAAAACGCCAATCCAAAGAGGATCAGACTGTGATGGAGAAGTGCTGTGGGTCTTACAGAGTGATGTTGTGATGTAACTCTGACTCACTTCCTGCTTTATTAACTCTGTGTGCTCTACAGAACCGAGTCCAGTGTACTGTAACTGCATACATACATAATAACTCTTAAGCCCCTCCCACCTTTCACGTTGACGTGTATGATGGCCAGAGTCTCGTCATTCACCAGGTCTTGTACTGTGTAGATCCCGCTGTCAGAGGAATTTCCACCTTGGATCTGAAGAGTGTTGAGACGAGACGCTCTCTCTTTATAATCTGGACCGCAGTGCGTCCTGTCCTTGTCCACGGTGCAGATCCGCAGGCCTTGATGGCTTTACAGCGTCGCTGGCAGTGAAATCCACCGCCACCATGTCAGTGAGGGGTAAGGGCACGTCTATGGGCTCTCCAGGGGTAATCACACGCCTCATCTCTACAGCTACGGAGAGGAAATAAAAGGCTTAAAACTTAGAACTGTTTCAGAGATGAGTGTGCCAACATCACTTCTACTCAACATTTTGATTTTAGTGCATAACACCGGCTCTCAGTACAGGTATTTTACACACCCGCACCTCAGACTTTTTCTTGGAGTAAGCCCTGCTGTGTCACGCCCTCGTTTCTGTTTGGTGAAGATTTGGATGCTGTTGTACTGTAGGTGCGTTACTGTCATTTCTGTGTTTTCCACGTACTCTGTCCATAACGGTAAACTATTCGTACTGACTGACTGTTGGGTTACCTGTATAGCCACGCCCATCTCAAGGGAAAAGTGCTAAATTCAGAACATCAGATTAAACTTCAGGGAAATACTGAAGGACTGTTAGGTTGCATTCAATGATGATGTGACAAAATCTGCCTGGACAGACAGACAGACAGGAATATTTCTGAGACTGCAATATATGAAATGTGAAGATATCATTGTAAGAGCAGGTTCTGACCAACTCACTCTTGCAATCATAGAATGTTTATTTTATGTATATACTGTAGATAATTATATATTCATTTATATATTATTTATGTATTTCTGTGTTGCTGTTTTTTAAAATTTTCCCCAGATTTTCTCCCTAATTTAGTCGTGTCCAATTCCTTCCCGTCACTAGGGGGCTCCACATTAAGGCTACTACTACCACTCAGTCGGGAGGGCGAAGACTATCACGTGTTTCCTCCGAACGTGACGCCAGCCGAGTGCATCTTTTCGAACTGCTCGCTCACGCACCGTTGGGGGCGGAGTAACACACTCGGAGGACAGCGCTATCCGCTCCTTCCGCTTACATGAGCTCACAGACGCCCCTGATTGGCAGTAGAGCCGTGATTAATGTGGGAGCACTAAGTACCTCTCATCCGTCCCCTCTGAGAGAGCTCGGCCAATCGGCTGCGAGAGGTTAAAGCATCACCCGGGAATCAAACTTGCGATCTCTGGATGATGTGGTGAGCACTTTACCACTGAACCACTCGGAGGCCCCCTTCTGTGTTCTTGCTGTGTATTATTTACTATAATAAGTAATAGTAAATGTTGAGTGTGAGTACTCACGGGACAGAGTAAAGACGACCTCGCACACCGTCTCAGAGTCACACTTGGCCATGTAGAGACCTCGCAGGCTGTAATCGGCTCTCAGCACGCTCAGGGCGGAGTCTCCTCTGAGAAACTGATCGAGAGGAAGACTAAACCCGTCTTTACTCCAGCACGAGACTCTGGTACACCTGACCAGGACGTCGTCCTGCTTCTGAAACCTGGTCCAGGTGAGTAGACCAGAGCACGGCTGAGGACAGGGGAGGGACGATGTCCTGGTCAGATTCCCAAACACCTTCAGTCGGTCTGAGGAGTCCACCTGATACAGAGCTGAGAGAAAGAGTGTGATGAGACTGGAGACGTTAACACACTCCCATTACGACACACACACACACACACACACACACAGCGGTGTCCTTACCCAGCATTAAGATCAGTGCTGTACAGAGACGCATCATGGCAGCTGTGGGTCTGTAACAAACACATAATCACAGATTCATCATTAAAGTTACATTAAAGTTAAACATTACAGAGCAAGTGGAGTGTTTCAGACTTTTTCTCATTGTTGTTTAAAGTTAGTGAGACGGTCGGTTATTACAGTGTAGATAAAGGTTAAAACCACTGACACGTATACGGTATGTGTACTTTTTCTCTAATGGACAGTCTGATGGTAGACAATGTGAATGTCTTTTTTTCATGTCTGGGGGTTTATAGGGTCAGGGAGAAACATCCAGATGTCCTTGCGCAGCGCCTTACTGAAACTCCAGAAAATCTGCCTCCATCAAGGAGACAAAGACAAAAATGAGTGTGACACTAACGCACTCCTGAAAGCTATACAGGATAAACATGACGAGACCTCGAAAGCTTTATTTAATAAAGTCTCCTTATCCACATCTGAAGCAATGTCCCCACTCACGGCTACACTCCACCAGATGTTATTGATCTGTTTGATCAGGAAACCATAAGGATTCGACTGGAAGAAACGGGGAGCAAGTTAAAGTTAAAAACAAACAAACTGAAGACGAAAAAAGCGGATATGCAGAGATACAGATGGCTTAAGGGAGGGGAACAGGGAGGAGACGCGACAGGGCGTCATCAATATTTTGGGGAAAGTGGTCCCCAAATATCGGGGACAAGCTGAAACTTGTTGTTGACATGCACATCACCTGGACCCGCGCAGGACGGACAGATCTATTCATGACATTGGCCTTACTGAAGCTCTGTCTCCAGAGGATGAAGCTGCTTGGGACAAACTGTGGCCTTTGCGTAAAAAAGAGAGGGAGAGAGACATCATGAGGCACCATGGTACGGTACCTCCTTCATCATCTATAGGAAAAAAGATTGACTATGAGAGCATCGATAGAAGATGTTTCCCCTTGTGTGGTGTTGGATTATATTTCAAATTTTTTTTCTGTGTAGATCGATATATAGAGTATTGTATTGTACTTTCTTCGAAGGCTCAGGTCTTTCAACGTCTGTAACACCGTTCTACGGATGTTTTATGAAACTGTTGTGGCGACTGTCATCTTTTACGCAGTGGTCTGTTGGGGCGGTAATTAAAAAAGGTTATTAAAAAAGCTGGATCTGTGCTAGGCCTGGAACTCGACCCTGTGGATGTAGTAGCGAAGAGGAGAGTTCTGGCCAAAGTACAATCCATTTTGAACGATCCTTCTCACCCGCTATACAGTGTTTTCGCTGACCAGAGGAGCAATTTCAGCCAGAGACTGACCACCATCAAGTGTCCCACAGAGCGTCACAGGAGATCTTTCCTCCCAACGGCAATAAAATGATATAACTCTTCTATGTAACCTACACACTATGTGGGTATACACTGTCAGTGACAGTAACATAATAGAACAATAATACTTACCTGTATTAATTATATGACAATTGTAGTATCATATACCACATATACTATCATATCGAAATAAATTATGTAATACAATATTACATATTATAATACAGGATTACATATATTTATATATACTAGTTTATTGTGCAATATTGTATTAACTTAGTGTGCAATATGGTACTTACTGTTTGAGGACACTTTATATTTTATCGATATGCTGTTTTTTGTACTTTACTTTACTTTACTTGATAGCAAGGGTGAGCAACTGTGACCGGGAATAAGCAATTTCCCCTTGGGGATTAATAAAGTTCTTTGAATCTTGAATCTTGAATTCCAGTGTTGGTTTTGCTGGACATTTAGCTAAGACCTCTTGTGAGTATAATATTAATGACCTTTTTGTTCTTTATATATATCATGATTAAGTTTTTGCTTATTTTTCTGTCTTTTACTTTTTTGTGTCTTCTTTTGTTTTTTTTAAGTATTGCATCTTTAAATGTTCAAGGTACTCGAAACATTATCAGGAGGAAAGCAGTTTTTTTGCTGTGTGAACAAACTGATTCAGATTTCATATCATATCAGGCTTTGGAAATCACAGAGGAGGGAAATACTGTACCATGTATTTATTTATTCATGGGTCCAATCAATCTACTGGATGTTCTTTACTTTTGTAAACATCTATAACATCTAACGTCAGACGCTGTGGCTAATTCTGCTGGTTAAATTTGTCACTTCTGTTTTCATTATGAACAATGTGTATGGCTTAAATTCTAACCCATTAGTTATAGATTTTACTAGTAAGATCAAAATTTTACTATCAAAATACTAGAGTTCTTATACTGCATTATGTAACTTATGTCCGGATGAATCTATAGATTCATTAGTTTGAATTTGAATTTGAATTTAGATCGTTCACCACCAAGAGAGTCCAAAGGATCACAATCTAATCACTTTTTTGTTTTTTTTTAAGCAGACATATACTATACTTAGCACATAGACTATACTTGGCACAATCAAGGACAATTGAGATTTATTTTTTATTTCTTCTATGGCTCTGCAGTTTGTCATATATCACATCTATGCACCTTTATCTGATCATAAAGTCATTATTTTAAAGTTAAAATTTTCTCAGGGGTCTAGAGGTGGAAGGGGATATAAAAAATTTAACAATCTGCTTTTTTGAAAATGAAACTCTTAATATTACTGTACAGGAAATTACCAAAGAACGGTTTGTGAACGAGACAAAATGTTATGAAAACCAAATGGGAAATTTTTAAGTGTCGGGTTAGAAACTAAACTATAAAACAATCTAAAGAATTAAAATACACCAAGAATTGGAAGGAAGCTAACTTATTGAATAAAGTTTAGACCATTTTACACCTGAGGACAGAGACAGAATTAACTAGACTACTCACTGAACCTTGTTTAAAGATATTTGGAATTGACAAAAGGTGCTTTCATTAAGTCTCGTGGCTTAAGAATGGTGACATGAATACTAGCAATTTTTTTGCTCTAGAAAAAAGAAACTATAAAAGAAACCTATTGTCATCTCTTCAGGTTAATGGTGCGCTTTGCACAGACCCAGTAGAAATCTCATGTGATGTCTCCTCCTTTTATGAGACTCTACAATTCCAATTTTAATCAATATAGTTGCAAGCAGTGATGATTGGGCCCAAGCACCTGCGCCATCGCCACCCAAGAGCACCAGGAAGACAGTGGACATAGTGGGCATATGCATTAATAGGGGAAATACCAAAAGGACAAAATTGAGAGTTTGGGTCTATTAAAACTGATCACAACAATTTATACTGATTCCAAAATGGACACTGACTCTCTCTCTAAACTATATTGCTGTGTCAGTTATTATTTTATATTTAAATTGTGACATTAAGCCATATTAAAAAAAATAAATGAAAAGAGCACTGTGGTTGGCTTCATTTAATGGATTTAGTTTAGCAGGAGTCAGACCAAAACCATGTCAGGTCAAAGAACTGATACATTTAGAAAATTTGTAGTGAGTTGCTTGAGCATCACACAATCATGAAAATAAGCAAATGCTCCGGGCCCGGCCACACGGGTATCCATGTTATCAGTGTTGTTCTCTAAACATAAAGATGAGGTTTGATCGTACCCTTTTATTTGCCACGGCTGAACTGTTTAATATATCAAAAATCCCTTTGCAATTTTGCACCCTCAATGTCTTGAGATCATATGGGCCTGGTTTGGTGGTGATCGTATAAATTCCCAAAAAGGAGTATTTCGAATTCCATTTTGCAAACAATATGAGATGGATAGAGATGAGCGGGGCCAAGCACCTGCGCCATTACCACCTGGTGGCATCATAAAGACAGCGGACACAGTGGGCACATGCATTTAAAGGGGAAACACCAAAAGGACAAAAGTGAAAGTTTGAGTCTAATGAAATTGATCATAGCAGCTTTTGATGTTGATCGGATAAATCCCCTAGGAGGAGTATATTAAATTGCATTTGGTGCATCTTGCAAACAGCTCAAATAACTGACTTCATGTGGATTAGACCCAATGACATGCAGCGAAAAAATTGCTCAGCTCAAGGCGATCTAAATGTGCGCTCTAACTGGGTTAATGATTTTTTGAGCATGTTAAAGACCCCCAAAAAGCTCTGGTTAGTTGTGTGTGTGTTTGTGGGAGTATTGTACAGGCCTTACCTGCTTTATGAGTCAATCCGCTAGTACAATGATGAAAAAACGCTGTTCTGTGATACCAATGAGTGAATAATCCAATTTAAAGAAAACAAAACAAAGAGACAAAAGAATTCACAGTCTTAATGGTGACAGGTTGTCTGCGTATGGAGCGTTGGCCTCGCGCCTTCCCTTTAAACACGGTCAGTTGATTGCGTCACCGGGATTCCCCTCGTGGTTTAGAGAAAGTCTCGCGAGAGTAAAAACAGGGAAGCAAAACAACTGATGGGGCAAAACATCATACAGATTATAAAGTATACGACAGCATATCAAGAAATGATCAGCAGCTTTATAAAAACATTTACATGTCTTTTCTGAATGCTTTAAATGATCTGCAATTACATCATTTCCTATAGGTTTCATAAACCTAAATTTCGCCGTAAGAACTCGCCTCAGGATCGTATGATGAGGTACCGCTGTAATTAGAGAAAATTGATACCAATTAATAAATAACAATTTGAATTGATTCCTGCATAAACTATGGAGGAAACACTGCCCCAAAGTTTCCCCTTCACTTTGTAAATTTGATAAAGCATACCGTATGTGATCACTCTGTAACTCAATCAGGAATTGAGAAATAGTTTTTAACAACTTTTTCCATATACTTTTCTCAAGAGCCTGTAATGATGAGCTCGGTCAGTGAAAGAAAATACACATATTTGTACAACTGTAAGGCAGGGACAGTCTCTTTTTTTATATCGGTTTGATTATTATTATTATTATTATTATTATTATTATATTGTTTTATTGACTGACCACATCATTACAGGTTTTATTTTACTCTGCGCCCTGTGGACTCCTGGGTGCTCTCGCCTTGCATCTTCAGGGTCCCGGTTCAATGTGCATGGAGTTTCCATGTACGTTTCCTCCAGGTACTCCGGTTTCCTCCCACAGTTAAAAGACTTATAAATAAATAGTGTTCCCAAATAGCCTGTAATGTGTGTGTGTGTGTGTGTGTGTGTGTGTGTCTGCGTGCCCTGCGATGGATTGGCACCCTGTCCAGGGGATTGACTCCGCACCCCACTACCCTGTACACATGATAAAGTGGTATAGATGATGAATGAATGAATGTTGTTCCACAGTGTTTGTCTTGTATCTGTTTGAAATATTTTCTGTTTATGTTACTGATCTTGTTGTTGTTTTTTGTTCATATTATTATATATATGGTTAATAAATAAATTTTAGCAAATTTTAACCGTGGCCATCGATTCATGACAGCTGTGTGTGATTTGTGTATTTCTCTTTAGCTGATTTTCTTATTGTTGCATTTTGAACAACTGCACATTTACTGTTTATCATATTATATACTATAACCTCAACAAAAATATTTTTTGAACATTATACAGTACATTGCAAATCTCGTTTGCATAAATTAGCTGTGTGATTATTCTTTTCAAATCCAGATGGATTAAATATGGAGTGATTTAGACTTTATTATTGTTGTTGTTGTTGTTGGCTCTTGTTTGTAACAATAAATACAAAACACAGTGCAATATGCCAAATTTTTAATGCTACCTTTGGTTTAAAAACATAGGTTAAAAAAAAAAAAAAACAAGTAATAAAATTTAACAATACATGCTTTAAAAGGCACAATCGTGACCACGTCACTGAGTAAAAAAAAGTCAAGGTCAATACCACTGGCTGTTAACAAATATTATTTATAGGATATTATTCATATAATTTGTTGCATATTAATTTATTTAGGGAAAAAAATACATCAATATCAAGTAAAATTATCAATAAATGCTTCAAAATCAGGTAAAATAAGTTACTGAATTGTGCATGGTTTCCAAATGGCTTATTCTTTATTTTTAAAAACAATTAAACCTGAGCCATTAACGTTCTCACAAACCCTCCGTAAAGTCTTTGGTATTAATGATACGCAGGACGTCAGGTGGTTATAAATAAAGGAAATACACTATTCCAGCGATTGTAAAGAAACGTAACAGTATGGAGGTGACATCACTCCTCTCGAACGCTCTGCACCATGGAGTATTTTTTACACGGGTTCTTCAGGCAGGACGGAGGCCACGTCAGCGGCCAGCAGAACGAACAAGGCACCTGCGTCTGCACGTTATGCTCCAGGAAGTTGAAGATGGGGTTCCACCAGGTGTGAGTGAGGTAGTTGTTGGGCGAACACCTTAGAGCCTGGAGAAGGAGCACATGCAGGACATGTTTCACTGGAGAACTCTGGAGAAACGCTGCTAGTAACTTCAGAAAAGTTCCCTAGGAGAACCCATTTAAAGAGCTAGAACCAAATAAACTGCCATTTCTGTTAATGTTGCGTAGTCTTATAACTACAGTCTTATCATTAATGTGATGAGGAAACAAAGACAGAGCGTGAAAGAAGGATGGATATATCTCAAAAAATTAGAATATCTTGAAAAAGGTGATTTGTTTTTGTAATTTAATTTAAAAAGTTGAATCTCTCATATAGTCTAGATTAATTTAATGAAAAGTGAAATATTTTTGTTTGTTTTAATTTCTATGATTACGATTTACAACTCATGGAAAGAAAAAATCCAGTATCTCAAAATATTAGAATATTTCAATTCTAGTTCAAATAAATTGTTGTTCATACAGTATAAATACTCTGTGTCTCTCGGTTTAGTTCAGCACACACACATATCCCTCCACAAGGAAGATAAATCCACAGAAGGTGCTGTACTGCATCATATTCATGGAAATGTGACTGGAAGGGAAAAGTGTGGTGGGAAAAGGTGCACACGCAACAGGGGTGGTCGCAGCCTATGAAGATCGTCAAGCAAAGCCGATTCAAGACCTTGGGAGAGATTCACAAGGAGTAGAGTGAGGCTGAAGTCAAGAGCCACCATGCACAGACATCTTCAGGAAATGGCCTACAACTGTTTCATTCCTAGTATCGATCCACTCCTGCACCAGACACAATGTCAGAAGAGTCTTGCCTGAGCGAAGGAGGAAAAGAACTGGACTGTTCCTCAGTGGTCCAAAGTTGTCTTTTTGGATGCAAGTAAATTTTGCATTTGATTTGGAACTCAAGGTCCCAGAGTCTGGAAGAAGAAGAGCGGAGAGGAACAGAATCCATGTCCAGTCTGAAGTTTCCACAGTCTGTGATGATTTGGAGTTCCATGTCTCCTGCTGGGCCACTGAGTTTGATCAAGTGCAAAGTCAATGCAGCGTCGACCAGGAGATTTTAGAGCAGACAAGCTTTATGGAGACACAGATTTCCTCTTCCAGCAGGACACCCAACACCTTCCCACAGTGCCAAAAGTACCGATTACTGTTATACTGACCCTGAAATTACTGTTCAGCTCACCTGACCTTAACCCCAAGAGGTCAAGAGGAAGATGAGAAACACCTGATCCACCAATACAGACGAGCTGAAGGCTGCTATCAGAGCAACCTGGTCTTCAGTAACGCCTCAGCAGCGCCACAGACTGGTCACATCCATGCCACGCCCACGCTCTGATTCAGTCATTCTAAATTTTCGAATTTTGAAATACTGGATTTTGGATTTTTATGACCTGCAGTCCATAATTATTAAAATGAAAACAAAAAAGTTTTTCCTTTTACATGTAATGAATGTAGAATGTATGAGAGCTTGACGGTTTAAATTAAATTATGAAATAACTTTAACTTTTTCACAATATTCTAATGTCTTACTTGATATAATGTTCTAATGTAATAGATGAAGATGGTAAGACCGAGGGGGAGACAGAGAGGAAGAGGAAGGACTGAGAGTTGAGGGAGGGACGAGGCGGGAATAACAGAGAGAGGACGATGAAGAGGAAGAATGGAGAAAAGCAGCGAGAGAAGCAGAGTGACAAACAAGCGTGCTGAAAAAATAGAGGGAAAGAATTCGGAGAGAAGGGGACAGAGGGATGAAGAGAAGTAGAGAGGGAGAAATTAGACAGAACAGAGGGATGAATTTGGGAAACACTTTAGAAATATTTGATCTTTTAAAGATAATCTATAATTCATTGTGTTTTTTGGATTTGTTGGAAGTGCAGTTGAGACGAGGTAACCGGACGCTAACGTGACGACACGCACTTTCTCTACTGCTTAATATTTCATTTGGGATTTTTTTAATGGGTGCAAATTGCACATAATGTTTTCCTACTTCTAGTGTCTCCATTTCAGTACAAAGAAGGAGACGCACTACCCGGGTTTGTCTTAGTCATTGATGTCTCTTCACACTCACACTTTAATCTCACATCCCATACACGTGCGTGTGTGTGTGTGTGTGTGTGTGTGTGTGTGTGTGTGGTGTGTGGGTGTGATGACGTATGTGTCTGTCTGCTTGTCTGAGCAGAAGCAGGAGTGAGGGATGTAAACAATATATATATATATATATATTATTTTGGGTATTTTGGCTCAGTGACTCGAGACATCATTCATCTGTCATGAGCTTTTTCAGACACTATGTACTAATCGGCCACAACATGGTACTGGTATTGAAAAGTGTCTCACCGACAGTAGGTGAAATAGTGAATATAACATTTCATAATATTTACATTTTTTCATAATTATATCCTGATCCATGCTTCATTTTTTTGTAAATATGCAGATAAAAACAAACACATTTGCTGAATACAATTTCAGGCCCTTTTATGTTGTAGTGTCCGTAACTTTTTATGAATTCAAATCTTTCAATGATCTTAACTGTCATTCAAATGAAACTTGGTTTAGATTTGAAAGGAAAAGACATAAACCTGAAAAAGTGTATTATTCTAAAACGCTAAATTGTTAAGATATTGCAACACAAATTTGAGACGGTTACGGACACTACAGATTTGTTTTTTTTCCATAGAATACTTTAATTTAAACAACAATTTTTACAGGTCATATGCTTCTAGACGCTTACACCAATTTTACGATCAATACTCATAAAGTAATATGAAGAACTTGCATTTTAAATGATTACTTCATTAGCTAAATTTAGCAACTTGAAATTTTTTAATTAAGCAAGATCAGTCACTTTCATGTTACATGAACATCAGAAGGAGCTTCTTCGGCCGCACACATTTTCTGTATTATATGTATAACATAAAAAAATGATAATAAAAGCAGCATCAGTACTGTGTTTTGGCCGTAATAGATTCACAACTACATGAAGTGGCGGTGCATTTAAATCTCGTCTCAGATCAAACTGGTCACTTTTAATTTATTACGGCCTGCAACATATAATCACAATGAGAATCCTTTCTGTTTGGTTGTGTTGTTGTTTCTGTTCTGTCTGCTTGTAGAGATTTGTCTTGGCTTGCCGTACTGAGGGAGCACTTACTGTAGCAGCCTTCAGAGAGTCGTATCTGTCTAATGGATGAGAGCGTTCTCCAAGTCATGTAAACACTTTCAGGAGAAGCTTGGTGCCATTTGAACGTCTTGTCATTCATCAGTCTTTATTTGTTTCTAAACCACAGTGTGTTGTGTCTGTAAGGAGCACTTGAGCTCTAGTGGAACTAACAAACAACCACCAATTAGTCTACAGTGTACAATACGTACAGTTTGTATGACAGACGTCAGCGCTGCTGGGTGTGACTGGCGTACCTGTACGTTGGCCATGGTGTGGTACCAGTAGAAGAGGCGTGAAGTGATGTAGTACGCCACCACCACGTCCACACTGTAGTGTTCATGAGCCACGAGGATACACACGGCTCCCACTGCGGCCAGGAGCCAGCACAGCAGGTGGTACCACCAGAACGAGCGCGGCGAGTCTGCAGGAAACGGCGGGTACATCGTTAGTACAATACGTGCTGATTTTTAAACCTTTCAGAATTAAAGAAAAGAAAGAAGGGCAATTTGGGAATGGCAATTAGCCTAACCTACACACGTGGACAAAATTGTTGGTACCCTTCGGTCAATGAAAGAAAAGCTCACAATGGTCACAGAAATAACTTTAATCTGACAAAAGTAATAATGAATAAGAATTCTATGAATGTTAACCAATGAAAGTCAGACTTTGCTTTTCAACCATGCTTCAACGGAATTATAAAGAAAAATTAACTCATGGAACAGGCCTGGACAAAAATGATGGTACCCCTAACTTAATAGTTTGTTGCGCAACCTTTTGAGGCAATCACTGCAATCAAACGATTCCTGTAACTGTCAATGAGACTTCTGCACCTCTCTGCAGGTATTTTGGCCCACTCCTCATGAGCAAGCTGCTCCAGTTGTTTCCGGTTTGAAGGGCGCCTTTTCCAGACAGCATGTTTCAGCTCCTTCCAAAGATGCTCAATAGGATTGAGGTCAGGGCTCATAGAAGGCCACTTTAGAATAGTCCAATGTTTGTCCAATGCTTTCCTCGTTTTTAGCTGTGTGTTTTGGGTCATTGTCCTGTTGCAAGACCCATGACCTGTGACTGAGACCCAGCTTTCTGACACTGGCCAGCACATTTCTCTCTGGAATCCCTTGATAGTCTTGAGATTTCATTGTACCCTGCACAGATTCAAGACACCCTGTGCCAGATGCAGCAAAGCAGCCCCAGAACATAACAGAGCCTCCTCCATGTTTCACAGTAGGGACAGTGTTCTTTTCTTGATATGCTTCATTTTTCCGTCTGTGAACATAGAGCTGATGAGCCTTGGCAAAAAGTTTAATTTTTGTCTCATCTGTCCATAGGACATTCTCCCAGAAGCTTTGTGGCTTGTCAACATGTAGTTTGGCATATTCCAGTCTGGCTTTTTTATGATTTGTTTTCAACAATGGTGTCCTCCTTGGTCATCTCCCATGTAGTCCACTTTGGCTCAAACAACGACGGATGGTGCGATCTGACACTGATGTTCCTTGAGCATGAAGTTCACCTTGGATCTCTTTAGAAGTCTTTCTGGGCTCTTTTGTTACCATTCGGATTATCCGTCTCTTTGATTTGTCATCAATTTTCCTCCTGCGGCCACGTCCAGGGAGGTCGGCTACAGTCCCATGGATCTTAAATTTCTGAATAATATGTGCAACTGTAGTCACAGGAACATCTAGCTGCTTGGAAATGGTCTTATAGCCTTTACCTTTAACATGCTTGTCTATAATTTTCTTTTGAATCTGACTACCTGGAGCCCAATATATATATATAAATAAATAAAACACTCTCAAATCCTATTTGTATTAATTTAAAGTTAGCTGAACATATTTGATATTATAAGTAATCATAAGTACTTAAGTAACAGTAACTGTCACCTCAAAGTTCCACCAGTTTAAATCTAAAGCGCACTGGTGGATCAGTGGGAGGAGTCTCGCCTGCCATGTGAAAGACCCGGGTTCGATTCCTGCGCTGGATCGAATTTAATTTATTTGCAACAAATTCAACAAATTCAAATATTGATAGTTCTGTTTACTTAAAATTGGAAACATCATTACTTAAAAAAAATAATGTCAACTGATTACCCCAACTATTTTGTGTTTTTCCAACTTAATCGGGTTTACAGTGTAAAAGTGAAGTACAAGAACAAGTATAGTCAGAAGTATATTGTCATGCTGTGCTAAAGGATCCTGTCCATCACACAATACACGAGGAATTTGAAAAACTCTGCGTATAAACCTGACACCTTCAGTAACCGGTTGCTCTCCACTCAAATAACCTCCACTTATATAGACGCAATCGGGGGATAGAATGTTACATATGATTAGACACACACGGAGATTAACACACGAATGATGACCACACACACACACACATGTCTACATATACTGTATTTATGTTTAAATACATCCATCCATATATTCATGCAAGATACTTTTCTTTTCCCACGTGAGTCAGTCCGTGTCAGTCATGCTCTTTAACCAATCAGATGTGATCTCGCCATTTCAGCCAATCATAACCCGCCAGGAGCGCAGCCTAAATCCTGTTTACACGAAATAAACCTGCTCCCGAGCAGCTTTAAGCTCACGGACATGTTGCTATGACGGCAAGTGCGAGATTCACTTCGAAGAACGAAACAATCCAAGATCAGGACAAATCCACACCAATCAAATCCAGCTAACTGAGTTAGCGACGTACGAAGAACGGACCCCTGATCTCCATCATCACGTTCTGTACATGTTTGTGTGGGTTTCTTCAAAGTTTCCTCCCATCCAAGGATCCTCACCTTCAGTGTTTCCCAGGATAGACTCTGGATAAGCCATAAACAAAACCACGGACAAAAACCAAAGAGAGGCGGTGTGGAGCCGTGGGACAACAGAATTAGCAACTACCCTGTCTTTAACTAAAATAACTCCCAGAGCCTGGCATACTGACTCCTCATTCCTCTGAAGATTCATT
>CM059211.1:1041532-1155538 GCA_030347435.1 Clarias fuscus
TCTGGAGTTATGTAATGCTGTCGTGCTGATGTGATGAAGTGAGACAGTTTTTCGTGCTGGGCGTTTTACCTTCGGGGCACAGGACATGTGCATGCCAGGCACGGGCAGCGTGGTGATGTACATGGTGACACAGCGATACAGGTACAAAGTGCCCATTAGGAAGAAGAACCTCCGGCCTAAGATGGCCCTGCAGACACAAAGCAGCAGATCTGATGATGTGAACGCTGTGATGCTTGAGGGTGGAAATTGTGAGCTGTAAGTGGGAGTCTAATCTAATACAATAACCGGTCATCTCCGAGAGAGAGAGAGAGAGAGAGAGATGTATGAGAGTGCTGTACAACACTGCTGCTCTGGGAGAATAACGCTGTGTTATTGTGTTACAGCACATAAAGAAATCAATTCGTTTGAATTTAAAAATGATTTTAGGCTTCACAATGCTGTGTCGCAGGAGGAGTTAATTCTCCATCAGACATGCACCGGACTGCTTTTGGATCAATTTCGTATTGGTTCCTAACACACAGTGTAAGTCATCCAGAATTAGTAATTCGAGGTTCCTCATTCACAGCACAAATACAGACATGACAGGAATAAACCACAACACAAAAGTCACGCTAAGTGGAGAAAATGACCTATCGACAGCTTGTGTTTTCCTCGCGGCTCCACGGCCCACAGTTTCATCCTGAGCCTGAGCGCGTGTGTCCTAAACCAGAAATGTTTTACATTTTATTTTATTATGATTTATTCACTTTTTTAATCACTAGTTCTCCAAAATCATTGGAAAAATATAGAAACCCCTGCTGCTGTTTAATCCCAATTTAAACAGTCATTAGGGCTAATCACGCTAATCATGCTAGTGGGTGGATCGTCTATGCTATACACACATTGACACTGCTTCTCACATTGTGTTCCAGGGAAGTTTCTGTATGCAACCCAAACCCGACCAGAAGAAAATCATTACTCATGATAAATAACCAACTCCTCTGATGATGATGACGATGATGTATTGATGATGTATTGATGATGTAATCTCTTGTAATGGAGCCGATTATATTACATCTTCATTGGAAGCACTTTTAACATTTAGCAGGGAAAAAAAAAAAAAAAAACGATACAGGGAAAGTTTCCTCCATGTTGAGCATCATGATCACGTCTCCTACTGTGTTAAATCTCACACAGCCGTAACGCAATAACGACGTCAGTTTGAGTGGGACATGTGGTCTGTAAGGGAACTGAGACAGACACAGCCCTTACAGCAGAATATCATTCCATCATCCACTTAAACTTCAAGACAAATCTGATCTGGTGCTCGATGAAATCACGACTTTATGTTGAAGTGACTTGAGTTGATTCGATCTGAACATGGCAGACATTTGCCCTTAAATGATGTCGCACTTATAGAACCAGAGAAATGGAATTACAAACACGCCCTGCTGAAGACACCCAGCTGGAGAAGACGACTTCCTACAGCGCTGCCTCATGGGTAATCGAATAAGCCTGTACGTCCAGGTATATGTTAAAGTTGCAAAAGTTGTAACCGCTTTCTGTACATGTACAAAGTACGACAGAGCGCTGAATCTGCATACAGTAGATAGAACTGTAAAGTGGGAGGAGCTTGTCTTGAGTCAAGCTTGCGTGAGCTTCCCGTGCACCCGTCAGTGTTGTCCTGCCGTCATAGCTTTCACCGAAGAGAACACAAATATCCTAACGCCTAATAAACTCATCTAATGCCTAACGAACCTACAACCCAGGCCCTGGTAAACTGCGAGGACACTGAGAGCGCCTCCTGCAGGTGATTTACAGAGAATAACTGTGTTACTGATGTCAAGTACAAAGTGTGGCTAGGAAGCAACATTAGTATAAATTAGGTTTCGTTCTCATGGACTATTTGTTTTCAAGGCAAGACAAGTTTATTAGTATAGCACATTCCATACACAATGGTAATTCAAAGTGCTTTACATAAAAGAGAAAGATATATAATAATAAAATGAAATGGAAAATAATAGCAGTAAAACTTTTTAAATGATTAAAAATTTTATTTAAAAAAAATTAAACAGCTAAAAATATTAGATAAACATTAAATATAGTGCAGTCAGTTTGGTGCACAGCACTCATGCAATAAATGCACAGCTAAACAGATGAGTTTTAAGTCTAGATTTAACTGTAACTAATGTTTTATCACATCTGATCTCTCCTGGAGGCCGGTTCCAAGTGCGGACGGCATAATAGCTAAAAACAGCCTCCCCTTGTTTTGTGTTGAACCCTTTTGGTGTTTCACACTGACTCGATCCTAATGATCAGATCAGACTCACCAAACAGTGAAATATAACACATTCTCTCAAACACGTGATTAATATTTGTTCAGAGTTCTGTAAAAGTGAGTGTAAACATAAAGCGCACGTATGACACTGGTAAGCACTTTATTAATAAAATATAAGTGGAAATCATCCTTTCCTGTGTAAATGTTCTATACGTACTATAGCATGCAGAAAATGTCTAAGATAATATCCAGGAAAATCTACAGCAACAGTAATAAAGTCATAATATTAAGAAGGTTTCTGATTGTTTTACTAAGGAATAGTAATAATTTTTGGTAGATTTGCTGACTTTAATTACATACACACTCACCAGACACGTTCTGCCTTATTCTGATTGAACGTCTGCAGATCGTCTTGACCAGCTCTACATGTCTGAATGCACTGAGCTGCTGCCATGTGATTGGCTGAGTAGACGTTTACATTTAGGCATTTGGCAGATGTTCTTATCCAGAGCGACTTACAAAAGTGCTTTGAAGTTTCCGTCCGATCCCTACACTAGGTTACTAGCTTACTAGTACTAAGTACCACCCAGCATTTATATATTAATATGTTAACTAGCAGCTGAACAGCTGTACCTAATAAAGTGGCCAGCGAGTGTACGTATGTAATTAGTACATTTTTTCACAAATCACATCAACGCTGTAAAAATCATCTCCTCCGACAGACAGCAGCTGCACTCTGTGTAGGAAGTCCTCACAGTTTTTGAGGCAGTAATGATCTACAAAAGAACACCAGCAATCCTAGTAAACCTCGTTAGTAAATCAGTGAAGATTTTCGCAGTGTAATAAAGAACAACGATTATAAATACGGTAAACACTGTAATACTGGGTTCCTGGTTTAATCCTCAATCCAGGACTTACTGTCTGCGCTCTGAATTGTAAATACTCTGCCTTGATTCATTCATCTGATTTCTTTGGTTTCCCCCCACCTTCTAAAAAAAAAAAAACATGGCAGGAAACATATTGGGTTTGGTAAATTGTCCCTTGAGAATAATGTGTGTGTGTCTATGAATGTCATGTGAAAGGTCTGGTATGCCATGCAGGGTGTGTTCCTGGCTTAGGGAATGTGTTCCTGGGAATGGATCCAGCGCTAGACCCATGACCAGGATAAAATATTAACTGATGTTCAGCGAATGCATGAATGTTAAGCAGCACATTTTTAGGGGTGATTTAGAAATTTGACGAGATCTCATCATCTCATTCGGTTTTTGCTCCAAAAGCACACGTGGTATGGAAGCCAGTGATTAAAAGCCATTTGGTGTCTTTAGATCTGAACAAACTAAAAGCAGTAGGGGTAGCTCAGTGGTTAAGGCATTGGACTATGGTTCAGAAGATCCCAGGTTCAAACCTCACAACCACCAAGTTGCCACTGTTGGGCCCTTGAGCAAGGCCCTTAACCCTCAATTGCTCAGATGTAATGAGATATGAAAAAAAAAATATATATATATATATATATATGTAAGTCGCTCTGGATAAGAGCGTCTGCCAAATGCCTAGATGTAGATGTAAAGCAAGCTAAAGCTGAGCTGCTGAAAAGAGCTCAATAAGTTGGTAAAGGGGCTTGACACTGTATGTCTTGGACAAAGAGCTGTTGAATATACAGAATATCAGGCCACACACAGATTGTCCTGCTAAGCGAGGATCAGCACAGATTAGCTAAAGATTTGAGAAATGTTTTTTTTATCAGAGTCTTGATTGCTGAATATAATACTAATAAAGCAGTAAAGTTTGGTATTATTGGAATCATGTTTTAATATGTTTGATATTGATTTATCCCCCGGCACTTTCTGTCAAATCACAAAAGTCACAGAGCTTGTAAACATGCAAAGAAGAAATGTTATCTCCGGTGTTGTTCCTCTCCTTACCTGTATCTATGGAAGACCCATTGTATAGACCAGATCACCACCAGCAGCATCCCATTCACCTCGGTCACAGTAAACGCCCACTTCACACGGTCCACATAGTCGAAGAACTTATCCGGCAGGGGCGGACTGCTCTCTTTTGCCGGAACTCTTTCATGCACCACTGTAATCATCACCGTGGTCAGCACCAGGTTGAACGCCGCGTACACGAAGGCAAGCACCGTCTTCCACCACTCAGAGGGCGGAGGCTTGCCCTTGGCATCAGGAACCGAGATCTTCACATAGTCCCTGTGTCTGCTCAAGCCCTTGCGTAGGCCAGTGTTCTTTACTTCCACTGCTGTGGGGCTGTGGACTGGGCACTGCGGGTGGACGTGTGGGTGGGGGCCTGTGGGGTGTCTCTCGCACTGGTGGTCTGCCGACGCCATGAGAGCCCCCACACGCTATCCACTAATCACACACACTCGCACACACACACACGCTGTGATCCTCCAGGCGTGGCTGCCTCCCCGCGACCGGCCCACAGTGCTACTGCAAATGAAAGGCTTGAGGCTTCGAGGTTTCAGGTGTGGCGCTCCAGCTGTAATGAAAGAAACAAGCAGAAATCTGATCTCATCTGCCACTAGAAAGCATCCAGCCATTTTTAGGTAGGTATTAATAATCAATACAAGCTTTTTGCAGCCACATATAAACAAGGCTTTGATACTGACTGCACAGAACGACATATACAGTAGATGAGAGTTGCTTGTACATCTGTGTAATCCAATGCCAGATCATTAGCCTGCTGTCCGCCTGTTTCGTTATGGACATTACTTAGTGTAGGGACTCTGGAAGATAAATATATATATATATATATACAGTAAATCAGAAAAAATATGAATCAAAATGTGGATTTAGTGGCGGCTCTCAGTTTCAACATTATCAGACATGCTTGAGAACTGGGACAAAACATGTCCTGCACATGAGCACACGTCTTTCTGTAAGACTCAGAAATAATTCATATTTTGATTATGATAAATCTTATAAGTTGAATCAACTCAACATAACTGAATATTTTTTTTCAATCCTACAAAATCGCAATTCAGTGGTTTTAAAAATATGAAAGCTGAATTTGAAAAGAGTTTGATGCCTAAACTTGATCACATTTAAAATGTTTTGAAGTTATGAAATTTGATCCCAAATGCTGCATAAAATGTTTACAATAAAATGTAATAGTTTTGTATCTGTAAAACCTTTGATATCTTTTAAAGAGCTCCTTTATCATAACTTACTAGAGGTGACCTGTGGCTCCGCCCGTGTACTTGAGGTTTACCCTCAGTACCCTCCTCGAACAGAGCATGTGGTCAACCGTACATCATGGCTGTAGTCGCTCTGCAGTCTGATCCAGGGTTTCAATAACACTGAGCCCGGACTGACGCGCTTATTTTCGCCATAGACGACGCTGCCTACTGTGACACGCGCCAGAGTATGACATAAAAATTGATAATTGCAAAAATGTGCCCAAACAGGGTTTGATAACCGAGACCTCACCGTTCAACAATATATATACTGTATATATATATATATATAGAGTTATAATATATATAGTTATATATATAGTTACTGTATATTAAGATTAAGGTTTTCAGAAATAATAGTAAAAAAATTTTTTTATTATTATTATTTTTTTTTATTAAAAGCATGTTTTGTCCCAGTTCTCAGGAATGACTGATATATCGTTTTCTAGGGACCGAACCAGACAAACCCGACAGTTTCTGGAATTGTTTTGAGTTTTTCCCAACACTTCCGAAGATCTGAAGGAAATCTGACCTCACATGAGTGCTTTTCCTTTTAAAATGCTTTGTGGCTGCAGAAACGCTGGACACATCGACCCGTGAGCTCAGACTCGACTAACTTTCTCTTTGTGTCCTATTATTAGGTTTAATGTGAATCTGTAAATCAAAGTTATTCACTGGGTTTTCTTGTGTTTGGAAGTAAAATGTAAAGAATAAAACGTGCCACCAGAATCACCTACTGTATATAATATCAGAGAAAAATACCCCAAAGTCCCCAAAGTCTGAGAGAACCGAAAGAGACGTCGGATCAGCACAGTTCTGCTCTGACATTACGGAATGCAAGCGTGTAACCGCAGGGGCAGGTTCACTGAAACTCACACCGGACTCGATTCTGCACTCCAGAATCTCCTTGAAAGGTAAAACTTTGAGTAAACAGGACTGACGCTTGTAGGAAATATATACAGTATAGTAGGTGGATCAGTGAGGCGTGTCTCAACACTGGTGGTGATTCCAGATTAGTTTCTATGACTCTGGTCGAGTATCAGTGGTTTCCTGAACCACACACTTTTCAGCCAGTTCATGTGGGACAAGTCGTAAAGGGTTTACCCACAACTGAGCGTTTTTCTACTGAGCGATCCAACACTAATGGATGACCCTCATAATGCTTCTGGTTTAAGCCACAACAAGGAGCGAGTCTGTAGAAACACTCTTTCCCAGCTTGCCAAGGTTTCTTTATAAAATAATACTGCATTCAATCAAGATAGAATGAAATCAGCCTTTAAACACTAAGTGTGTATGAATCTGTCCAAATATTACGATTCTGAGGTTCAGATTTTCCAAGCGAATGCGTTGATCTCTTTGATCCCATTAACATGATTGATGTTTGTGGATGCGACACCAGGAGTGAAAGTAGTTTAACATTTTTCCAGGAACTTTGTAGCCAAAGATGAGAAAAATAAACCACAGAGATCTCCAAAGTTTCACTTTATGTCTCCACTTATTCCGCTTTAGAATAAATAACTTTCCCAAATAGTGTAGAACGGAAAGAGAGTAGAAAGCTTTGTCCCACACACCATGTAGCGGCCGCGCGGGTTCAGGGCTTAGGGAGGGCTTTATGATTCAGCCTTGTGTTAAAGCTGGTTAGCATCGTAGCTCATATTAGCCATGAACAAAGAGGTGAGGTGAGTCATGACCCTGTTGTCAACCATGTCTGCAGAGGTGGAAAGTAACGGACGACGTTTACTCACGTTACTGTAATTGAGTAGTTTTTTTGTGTACTTCTACTTTTCAAATCATATTAAGTACTGAGTAAAAAAAACTGTTACAAAAAAACACATGTCAAAAGGGTCAAAGGTCAGGGTCTCATCAGAAGCAGAAAACTGACTTTGAGCATATCATATCCTGTTGTATCATAGACAAATATATACAGTACAAAAGTCCACAAAGTGACATCGGTATGACTTCATGTGTCATTTTATGTACTCCAAAAACTATAGCGCAGGTATTGTCCATCATTTTACAGTTTTATTCGGCTAACACGTAAATGCCACTGACTTACATATAGTAAGTATCATTTATAGACTGTAATTATTATTAATAATTATTATAAGCATGCGCCGTTAGGCCAACACATAAAGAATGCATTTCTGTAAAATCATTTTATGTCGCATGACAGTGTTAGATCTATGTAATAAAACGTATAAAACTGGTTCATGATGCCTTAACCTATGACCTTTCCCACAATGCAATGTTCTTTCTGTATTCGTCTATACTTCAAACAAGTATCAGGGCGACGTATCTAGTTAGCTTGTGATTATTCTTAACATTTATTAACAAACTGTCTCTCCTGAGTCACGTAAATTAGGCTAGCTAGCTAACAAACGATTAGCAGGATTTTGGAGAACTTTAGCCCTGAAATGTGTTTTACAGCATTGTCTTCACCTAAAAGAAACACACACTGAGCATTTTTAATTTCACTTTGTTTGTTACAATTAGCAATGCAGGTGGTTATTGATTGCATTTTTATGGCACTTGTGTTACATTTAAAAGCACACTGTGATTGCACATCCAGTCTAAGACCTGACTGAACAATGTTCTAGAATGTTCTATTAAACAGCATCACTGCACTGACCTTAGCAAACGAATAAAACCTCAGCAATACGTTTAGCACATAAAGTACAGCGGCTGACTAGCACAATCAGCTACAGTCGTCCCAACCTTCTCTGATGAGCTAATAATCTCTTCCGGTCCAGATATCAATAGCAGATGTAATTAATGAGACTCACTCGTCCTCGGCTCAAAACACGAGAGTGTATCAGAAATGTTCCCCCCCCCCCATAGAGTGGCACTTAAAAGCTCAGAGCTAAAGAGATCAGAGCTCATCGCTTTCACCAAAATGCATCTAAACAGCCAGCAGCAGACGAACACTGGGACAAAACAATATAGAGTGTGTGTGCGCTGAAAGAAGGACGAGGACGGAGTGTTAGGGAGCAGGAGCGCATCGTCACGTCCCCTAAATGTTAGTAGTCCTTTGGAGAAATACTTGTTGCACGGATCAATACATTCCTCATATTTATGGATTGAAATGCCATATACGGCACACACACACACACACACACACACACACACACACACACACACACACACACACACACACACACACACACATTTAAACATTTATCTAAAAATAAAGAGAAATATTACTGTACCATCCAGACGCAGACATCTGAATACCGAATAAAAACAGATCTGTCCTGGAGTCACACACAATCCTTGATGTAGCTCATGTCCCTGTGTGTGTGTGTGTGTGTGTGTGTGTATGCGTGCATGTGTTTGTCCTCCTCCTCCAGTCTTATCCTTCTCTCTCTCTCTCTCTCTCTCTAACTCGGAGTGGCATGCTTCCCCAGCCTCCACCCTTCTGCCCTGATGGGGACATGTGTGGTGGAAACCTGGCCGGGGAAAATGTCTTCCACATGCACACACACACACACACACACACACACACACACAGAGAGAGAGAGAGTGTAATGGATGGGTTGAGTGGCTGCGACGGCTCTGCCCTGCCTGCTATTTACAGACACGTCCACCCAGGGCTGTGTTTTACTGTCCTGACCCACACGCCAGTGCACGCTCCTAATCACACGCTACTGCTCGGTTCTTTTGGTTTTAAATATAGGATAAAAAAAAAAAATCTGGCCACACGAAAGAGGGCCGAGCATCGTGTACAACAGCACGAGTAGAAAGAGCAGCAGTTACGCAGCTAGAGGATATGTTTAAGGCATTAAGGGCTCCTGTACTTTGTCCATATAAAAAATGCAGTAAATTAGAGACCCGACTAGAGATCTGAGGACACAGTACTCGATTAAGGATGTGGTGCAAATTTAGTTCTACAGTTTTATAGATAGAACGCAAATGTAGATGGAAATTGACTTTGATTCATTCTCCAGGTGTGTGTGTGTGTGTGTGTGTGTGTGTGTGTGTGTGTGTGAGGGATAAAACCACTCAGGAGCCGCTAAAGGAAAATAATCAGGGACGCGGGAACAGTATACAGAACTGTGCAATGGTCTAATGCGGCATATTATCTCAGGTCCACATGTTGTTGTTTATGTTTATCATGCCTGTATTATTATGTACAAAACATTCAATACATTCAATGTTTCCAAACGTAACTTTAAAAGTAATAATTAAAAATATATTTACATGCATGTAAAGAAAGCAACATATTACATACTGTATAAACCTGAAGGAATAAACCCGTATGCATGCGTCTGAAATATATAAGAGACGAGTTTGTTCCTGTCATCGCTCGCATTATAGCAGCTATAAACAGTCTTGCTTTAAGCAGCGTCTTATTTTTTTTCTCTTTTCATATTAATAAGACAAACAAATAGTTTTCTTCGTATGATTTTTAGATATTGGATGCTTCTCTCCACTGGTTATTGGCACAGGTTTTATGTTTGAATTCCCTTCCTGCAGTAACTCACCAGTTCCTCCAGACTTGGGACTGGCACCCAGTGGCCGTGTGTTAGATTTGGGTAAAGGGTTAAGGGTCTTACCCAAGAACCTCCTATATGCACCCCAGTCTCCCACAAGGTAAAAAAAAAAAAAAATCATCTTGTTTTAATACTAAAAATCACAAATGACTGATTAGACTTATTTTTGTATCATTGATACAAAGCGCTGAGACTGGAGACTCCTTCCAAAAATCACGAAAGATTTCTCCTTACAGAAAATATCAGTTCAAAGCAGAATTTATCTCAAACTCTCTCAATGTGTCTTGCTGCGTGCCCTGATGTGTTTTGTCTCATTTCACATCCAAAACATCTTGAAAAAGTGAAAACAAGAGTTTTTCAAGAACAGTTCGAGAGTTTCAGAGTGACTTCCTGCTTTCATAAAGTGAAATAAAGACCAGGCTGTGTGATGTTCTGTCAGTTTAACACACCGCAACGAATGCCAGCACAGCAACACACACACACACACACACAAAGACACACACACACACACACACACACACACACACACACACAGACACAGACACGCACACACACACACAGACACGCACACACACACACACAGACACGCACACACACACAGACACACACACACACACACACACACACACACACACACACACACACACAAAGACACACACACACACAGACACACACACACACACACACACACACACACACAAAGACACACACACACACACACAGACACGCACACACACACACACGCGCACACACACACACACACACACACACACACACACACACACACACACACACACACACACACACACACAGACACACACACACACACACACACACACACACACACACACACACACACACACACAAAGACACACACACACACAGACACACACACACACACACACACACACACACACACAAAGACACACACACACACACACACAGACACGCACACACACACACAGACACGCACACACACACACACACACACACGCACACACACGCGCACACACACACACACACACACACGCACACACATTATATAAATGATTTAACATGAAAACCTTTCCTGCGGGTGTGACTCTGTGCCACCTGACGGTCGAGGGTTGGGAACAGGGCGGCGGCTGTGATGTCTCGCCCTGGAGTTATTACAGGGTAGAGCTGCAGTTTCTGGAGTAAACAGCAGGTTCCAGATTTACCACCAGAACCAGGAAGACTATTTAAAACTAAATCCCAAGTCTGACATTAAATCTAGTTTAAATGAGGATCGTAGTGCAGTTTAGTGTAGAAACGCATTAAAATCATTCTTTTAGTAAAGTATGTACATTCATTTCTTTATAATAAGGCTGGATAGATAGATGGATCTGGTGGCATGACGTAATCAAATGTTTTATATTTGATGTGAAATACACTACATGTGTAATATACAGTACCGTATGTTGGAACTCAAGGAAAAGTTTAAGCTCATGCTGAATATTATGAACTAGAAACATTTTGTTCTGTAATACAGACTAAAGCGCGCATTAGATTCAGTTGCTAACTACACATACAGTGGGGCGCCAAAAGTATTGAGACAAACTGAAATTAAAAGTTTTAATTGAAAGTCGAATTTTCTTTTTAAACGATGCCCATCAATATAACAGGAGTAATTTGTCATGTTATGCAGCAAAATTGCTATCGATCAACCCATATGTAGTCTGAAGTCCTTGATTCCTCTACAGTCCTCTGGTGTCCCTCGCTCGGTCCGTGCCTGACCGATCGTGTACAGAAATTGCCTTATAGAAGTTTTATCAAGTCACTCGATAATTCCCGAGGTGCAGCATGTCTGTACAGACGTGAACACTCGGCTTCAGAAAGTCAGAGTCCTGCCAGATGATTGTTCCATCCATCAAATAAGTCCTTGTATATACTGTATATCTTTTTTTTCTTTTTTCTTTTTGTATTATGAGCATCTGGGACTTTGAATTAATTTGTAAGAAGACCTGATTGGTCGGATTCACTCAGCAGGACTTCAGGTCTTTTATTATCCTACAGACTTGAGCAACAGGTGCTGCTGAGTCTCTGGTCCGTCTCACTCCTGTGGTTTACTGCTTTTCAACTGTATTGTTTATCATCTCGTATTATTCACTGTATATCTTATAAATATCAGATCACACACTTATAACATGCATTATATCGACTAAAGATATTGATTTATTGATTTATGTGTAGCCTACAGTGTACAACAGATCAGACTGTTGTAGTTGTTCTCGTTTCTTACCTGGTCCAGCGCTCAGAGCAGACGTGCAGCTGGTGCGTCTCGCCTCCGGTCTCGTGCTCTCACATCTCCCGAAGCTGCTGCGGGAGAAACCAGTCGTACTGTGAAGCTGCTGAGACGCTCAAACGTTTTCATTGGAGGAGGAAAAATCTGGAGTCACCGAAGGAGCGAGTGTGAAGGATTTCAGTCCCGACCCTGCTAGAGTCCCGAGTCTGATTGGCCAGAAGGTGTTGAATCAAATCCCGGAACAGCAGCTCTGACAGCAGGGTGATGTTCACGTGTTCATGTGTTCATGTGTTCACGTGTTCATGTGTTCATGTGTTCACGTGTTCATGTGTTCATGTGTTCACGTGTTCATGTGTTCATGTGCTCTTTTAAAATATTACTGTCTCTAAAGTAATCGCTGATTTTATATTCAGTTTTTTATTGTTTTGCGAGGAGATGTTTAACATACGGAAGGAGTCTCCAGTGACAGCACTTTGCTGTTCAGTTTCAGTTCATTTCTTTTTTAGACTGCAGACTTCCTCAGTAACATGACATGCTGTGTTTTTCGTTTTTTGTCGTTATTTTTGTCATATTACATCACCTGTGTGCTTTTTAGGTGATGTTCAGACCTCCAGACAGGTCTTGCTGGAAGAAAAGGACAACACTATGATGTCATATTGTGATGTCACTTATTGTGATGTCACTCGCTGTGAGGTCACTCAGGAGGGTATTAGCAACTTTTTGGTATAGGTTGAAGACATCGCCACGGCTGGACTGTTTTAAATATTAAAAGTTTCTTCGTAATTTTGCCTCCACATTGTGTTGAGATCACACTGGCCCAGTTTGCTGGTGATCATATAAGTAGGAGGATTTTATCAAATTCCTTTGTTTGCAAACAACCCAAAATAACTGACTTCCTGTTGAGTAGAGCCCATGATCATGCAGCGCGAAAGTTGTTCAGGTCCAGGAGATCAAAATGTGTACCGGTTATGCAGTGTGTGTGTGTGTGTGTGTGTGTGTGTGTGTGTGTAAGAGCTATGCAGGAAAATCCCCTGGTGAAGACCCTGAGTCTCGCCCAGTTTTTTTCTAGTTCTTTCTTTTCAACCTTGGAAAACCATATCTTCATGAGCTCGCGTTGTGCGCAGGGACGTTGTCACGCCAGTGAAGAGAAGAAAGACTAAAGATGTGCTAACAACTTTGTGGCATGCTCTTAGAGAGGAACTTCCATAAACGTCTGGCAATATATTGGAGTTAGAGTTGGTTTAAGTATAATAATAATAATAATAATAATAATAATAATAATAATGTACCTTTCAACTAGCCAATGACACTTTACATTAGACATAAAAGATAAGTACAGCATTTAATGAAGAATTTAGAATAAAATCTATAAAAATAAAATAGTAGACAATTAATCCAAAAGATTTAGTTAAAATTTAGTTTAGCAAAATTCAGTATATAAATATATATATATATATATATTATTTCTATGTAAGGTTGGACACTCCTCCCATTTAACAAGTTTTAAATGGTTTAAAAAGCTTCAAGGTTAAAATTGTTAAATCACAAAACAAAATGTTATCTGCCAAATGTTTAAAAACAGCTGGAAGACCCTGGAACAGATTCAGATGATTGAAATGGTTATCAGTGCATGATGAGGCTGAAGCTTTTAATTCTCCATCCCTCTTATATGTTTCTGCAGAGACACCGCGTTGCCGCTAGATGGAGACAAATCTCCCCGAATAAACATTTAAACGTACAGTACTATACTTTTTAATTAACGTAATTATTAATTATAAATGCTTTATCTAGACAGTCGAAGTATTGGAGTTATTTAGTTGATGTTTTATTTATTCGTGTATTTATTTTATTTCTATGATAAAAACTGCAGAAACAGCAGTTTTGAGGGAGAGGGTAGGAACGTTTCAGCGCATTCGGTTGCAGGTCGGACTGTTGTTTATGTAACACCCGGTCCCTAACAGTACTCCACGTGAATTAAAGTTTACTGAGAGCGGATTTTAAACTCTGTGAGTATGCACATCAACAACACAATGGGTGTGTAAATATGTATTTTGTATTTTTGGAGCATTTTTATGTGGCACGAGGCGTTTGTGTGGATAATGCTAACACTGCTAACAGCATTAGCTCGCTAGCACATTGATGAGACCTGAAAGTCTCCAAACAGCATTAAACACCAGTTTGTTTGTTGATGTCATTCATATTATAATGCTCTGATAAGGAAATAAATAGTAAATATTGGACAATTCAGTTAGGTTATCTTAGTTTAATAATAATAATAATAATAATAATAATAATGATGATTAATCATGGTGTTACATTATAAATGTTCCTGAATGTGAGACAGAAATCCTGAAGTTCATTCTCATGTGAGTCTGCAGGTTTCATTAACATCATTAAAATCCTCACTCTGGACTCTGAAGGTGACATAATAGGAATAAACTGTGATTTGGTAATTTGTAAATCCTGCATTTAGACTACGTTTTGATGAAACAAACTATATATAGTGTTTTTGTGTGTGTGGGGGTGGGGGGATAAACTATTAATATTACAATAAAATGCAGTTTATCCCTCTATCTCTCCGTGTTCTTTCAGGGTGCTTTACCCCCGTCTCAGGATCTGTAGTCCATCTTGTCCATAACCCGGCTTTTCTTTCTGTCTATGGACCTGAATGAAAGGACTTATGAATGAATGAAACTGATAATATTCATAGTGTTATGTAAATATTTTGTTATACTGTTTTAAAATAATCTGCATATAATTTTTTAAAGATTACCAGTTCATTAAACTTCCTTGTTATTTATTTATTATTATTTTTTTTTAGGAAGACTCTTCAGACTTCCGTACTCAGATCAGATCAGTACAGTATGAAACACTCCAGCCTAAACCCAGAGGACCCGAGCCTCTTCCTGGAGGTTTATAACGCCGGTGGTGCTGCGGTCCTTCCTCTACACTCCTCCATCGCTCTGTTCCTTCTGTCCTACGCCGAGTGCAGGTCTTTCCGTGTCTTCCTGGTCTCAGATCAGCCCGGCAGCGTAGATGCTTTGGCAGGTTCCCTTCCCGAGAGCCTGGGCGTGTCTGAAGTGCAGAGGGCGGAGGCTCCGGCCCTGGTGGCGGCGTGTCGTCTCCCGGCCGTGCTGGAGCCGGACGGGCGGTTCTGCAGAGCCGGACTGGCGGTGGTGCTGAGACACATCATCCAGACGACCTGTCTGCCCGAGCCTCGACGCAGAGACGTGGCTTCACTGCTGGGCTTCAAAAACACCTGCCTGAAAGCCTGCGCTGAGGTGAGACTCGAGAGGACACGAGGACGTTCCTCATAAACAGAGTGAAAATGTGGTTTTACTTAACAGATGCGATCGTTTAATTTTCACAATTCAACAGTCGTTTATTCATTAACACGAGTGACTCGTCTACGTACCGTTCCTGTGTCAGGTGAGCCGCTGGACCAGGTTGTGTGAGCTGGAGATCCCCTCAGCGGTCGAGGATCACCTGCGTCACCCTACAGAGGAGCGACTCCGCCTTCCCGCCGCTCTCCTTCAGCTGGAGCGCCGTCTGGCCGAACCGGTCAAGGTGCACAACGATGACAAACTTCGCCGTCACAAGCTTCAACAGCAGAAGAACTCCGGGAAGAGCTTGGAGAAGAGCTCTGAGCCGCGTGAGGGTCAGCAGGAGGATCCACAGGCCGAGAGGCGGTGCGGAGTGGAGATGAGCGCGGCTTTGGCCAAACTGTCTGTGGACGGCGCGTCACCCGGTCCCGCCACCAGAGAGCGCTCCGAGATAAGGAAAGTCAAGACGACCGAGCTGCCGGAGTTGGAGCATGTGTTCGCTGAGGGGCTTTACTTCACGCTCACCGACGCCGTGCTGCTGCCGTGCGTCCATCCGTACCTGGTAAAGGAGAATACTTCTGGATCCGGCTCGATTGATTATTTAATTGGCCGGATGTCTGCTGTTACACTAGATTAGTGAATAGATTCTTTCCTTTTATGTCTTCATTCACAAGTCCCAGTTTTACTTGAACGTCCCTCGTGTTTTCGTCTCAAATGAATCTTGCTGCTTTAGTTCGACAGAAATAAAGGAGACAAACATCTTATCTTAAACATCATATCACTGAATGCAAAAACTTGCTAGAAAACGAGGTGTCGAGGTGTTCAGTTTCTCACACTGTAATGTTTTGTCTGTAAAAGTAGACAAAATAAAGCTTGCACAAAAAAAAACAGGATAGGCCATCTTGAGGCCTTTTTAAAAAAACAAAAAACAAATCATTCTCAGCCCTCACAGTAGTGAGTAATGATTAGGGTTTAAAAGCGGAGACGTGATTTCAGCTGTTATTCACTGTGTCAGACAGAATCGTACCTCCACTTTATTTGTGTTTTAAGGCGTCGCCTGCGTTTTAATTGGTCAAATTTTGGAAAGTCACCTCTACCACCATATTATCACCAGACTGAACCTTGGGGCCGATTCGATTCAAATTCACGATTCTATAAGTATCACAATGTCTAAATATCCAAATTTGTTATTACAATCAAGGGTTTAATATTAACCTTAAAATAAAAAGAATTAAATTTTTGCAAAGACACATTTTAACATTGTTATCCGCCAGAATCATTATTTCTAAACAAACTTTGCGAATGATTCACGGATAAACTCACACTTGATGAACACGTGTAAGTAGTTCAGAGAGCGCCACCTGTAGGATTATAATGAAACTGATGTTATATCGCCTCGAATGCCTCCAAAGTCTCCAAACTTGACTCGACACTGAGCGCGCGGATTTGTTAGCTGTGAGTGCGCTGGGTTTGTAACGCGTGTGATTTCTGACTAATTAGAAGTGATGGCGAGATGAAACTTCATGGAGCTCTGAAGTCTTGCAGCGAGTTGGTTCACAAAAGAGTTCATTTCTCAAGGCTTCATTTGCACACAAACCCCCCCTACTGGTCAAAGAGTGTAGGACGAGCAGATGTGTTTGTAGTCATGTGCTTGTGCAGCTGTTGGTGACACTTTATTCATTTTTATTTAAACATAATACTACACACAAATGGAGCAGAGATTCATTGGGCTTTCTTGTTTTGTGCAGATGTTTACAAAACAAGAGGGGGAACACAAAAAAACAACACAGCAAATAATCCTGCAAATAATAGACCTATAATACTAAAGAAAATATACATTCAGGAATAACATTCAGAGCACGTAAAAAAACAAAAAAGCAAACACAGAGCTTGGGCTTTATATCTGTCAAAACATGGCGGTAAGATTCGAACCCCTTCCTGAACCGCCAATCGCAGCGAGGCGTCAAATGTCATTCATGACGTCAGTCGGCGTAAACGATACAAGCCTCGAAACCTGCTTCACTAAACAGTTCCTGGATTTCTCGACACACGCTTCGAAGCTTCTGTTGCGTCACTCAGAAAACTTTGGAATGGTTTATATCTGAAGCAGATCAATCAAACTGAAAACCAGACGATTCTGGTGGATCACTGACCGATCGACCGGTCCATCTCTGTTATAAGTGTAAAAATAGATAAAAACAAAAGTCTTGCGAATCAGCACACTCATTGCCCCAACGCCCCCTAGTGTCAAAGTGAGGTCAGTGTCACACCTTCATTGAGAGACTGAAATGGAGTTTCTGGGCGTAAAAAAAAAAGAAAGAAACAAACAACGACAACAAAAACACCACGCGAGCGAACTGTGAAGTTAAACGTTAGCGAGTAGAAGTGAGGTTGCGTTGTGGCGCTAGCTCGCACGCGGCTCTCTACACGTCTGTATCACTCATGTCTGGTCTTTCAGCGTCTCGTGTATTTCCAGATCTGTGTTCTGAGACAAAAATGAGACGTAAATACAATAATTTATTGCGTTTGATGAGCACAAACTGGCAGCGGCGTTTCAAGTCATCAAATTGACAGAAACCGTTCCACTGAAGCTCGTATTTTCTAAAATATTTATTCTTTCCTTTCAAACGTTGACAAAAGAGGCAAAACCGTGTCTTTCTTTATGCACCTGTTGATTTAAAAAAAAAAATAAGAAGAAGAAATTTCTTCCTTTTGAATATAAAATATCTTTGTGTAGTTTAAATCGTGACTTTAGCGAGAACGTTGTGAAGCTGTTGTTGTTTGTGAGCGGTTGCCGTGGTAACCAAAGGACCTGAAGATGGCATGAAGGTAGCGGAGGTAATTTCCTGCTCAGTAGATCCGCTCTAATGTATTTACTGTTAATTATAATCTTTTCTTATCATTTTGTTTTCCATAAATGATTCATTTGAACTCCAGGACTTTCTCTCTCTCTCTGACGCTTTGAATAATTTAGCGGAGTTTAACCTGCAGTTCAGACGCCTGGCCTCGTCAGGAGTGTGTTAGTCACTTTATTGTGCTTAGGGCGCGCGCACACACACACACACACCGCTCAGAGCCGTTATGTTCAGATTACTGCTGGGGACGTGCTGATGATAATCAGGTCTGTGATTTATATCATGCTGCTGTTTTTTTTGTTTTTTTTTTTTGTCAAAAGGTGTTGATTTAATTTTCTATAAGAGCACTGTTACAGAGAAAATCACAGGTTTTATTTTAATGCGCTCGTTCTTATTTGTGTGAAACGTGTGAGAAAAGGAGGCCTCGTGAACACAACCTGTTCCACAACATTAAATACATATGTGTTTGCAAATTGTTGTGAACAATAAAAAAAAAAAAGAAAGCACTTTGTTATTTGCTGTAACTGGAAATGATTAAAGTTCAGCTTGGTGAGAATAAGGTCATGTGACGAGTCGGCACTCGCTCAGTAGCTACAGGACGTTTATATACGGGACGGGAATCAGCAGGGACTCTCGATACCACATCATCACCAAACCTCAGCGCTTTTATAAATATCACAGTTCAATATGACATTTTTCCCCGAATTCTGTCCATTATATTCAATAGTTTTCTCCCTTTAAAAACTAAGTCCAGTGTTTAAACACGACAAACAAACTTTAAATACGAGCGTTTAACATTTAACTTCAAATTAATTTAAACACAAAGCTACATTGTTACAGATCAGCGCGTCTCTCTGTTTCATCATCCGCCATCATTATTATTTCTAAACTTCCTACCACGCGGGATGAACATGTGTAAATAGTCCAGAGAGCGCCACCTGTAGGATTATAAAGAAACGGAGACGTTTTACCGCCTCGAACACCTTCAAAGTCTCAAAACTCAACCCTGAGCGCGCGGGGCTTCTAATGCACGCGTTTTCTGACTAATTAGCGCTGGCGGTGTTGTGAGACGGGTGTAAGAGCGTGTAAGGAGCGGGTTTGAGATTAATTAGCTTACAGAGTTTGGAGAAAGAGGCAGATCTGAGGATTTTTAGTGCAGGTGGTTTTTGGTAATGTGACGCCATGAAATGTGTTTCTGTCGCGTCACTCGGGAGCTTCTGCGCTCGGTACAGAACCGTTTATATCGGTCAGGACCAATCAAATCTATAGTTTATATTCTCTATGCATCTAAAACTTCTTTCACATGAGCGTTGGGCTTCTACATGCTGTGAAGTTTTTCATATGACTGATGAAGGAAATGTTTTTCTCCAGTTTTGAGGTTCGTTGAGTTGAGCTTCTCCTCTTTTCTGATGAATCCCGCCCTCTGCGTTACGATTGGTTACAGGAATTCTGTCTGATCTGTGATTGGTTAGAGGCCTTACTGTGTATGAAATGGCGAGCCGAAGAATATATTCAAGAGAGAAAGGATCAGGTCAGTTGTTTACCTGGATGATATTTACCTGCTTTTGGACATTTTTTTCCCCCCCTTCCAGTAGGAGACATTACGTACTGTACTTGTGAAGTCATGATGTCTGAAGTGATATTGTGATACCAGATTATGACTGTCTAGTTCTCGGGTGAAGTGCGGGCCGTGAGGTTGACGTGACTTTTATAACGGTTCTCTACCCGCGTGTTGAAATCCATTTCTGTACCAAAGCATATCTGGGATTCGGAGCGTGCTAAAGGTGCATTAAGGGCTGTTTTTTGGGTCAGCTCATGCGAGACAAGCTCTCTGCTCCGGGGTGGTCTCGCCCCTCTGTAGAGAGAGAGAGAGAGAGAGAGAGATGTGAGTGAATGAGGCAGAGCCCAGAACAAACACACGACTCGATACGGGCTTCTGTACTGGAGAGCAGACTAAACTGTTTTTAATGGAAGATTTAGTTTTGTGCTGAATTTTTACTTTACCTTTAACATTCTCACTAAACACTTTATCTGGAACATTTGCGCACACACACACACACACACACACACACACACACACACACACACACACACACACACACACACACACACACTCACGTTCATACAGTTATCTAATCAGCCGGCTGTGGAGCAGAAGTGCAGCGCAGAATCGTACAGAAACAGACGAGCAGATTCAGATCATGTTTACATCAACCATCAGAACGAGGGAGAAAAATGTGATCTCGGGGCTCTTTGAGATAATTTGATTATGTTTAATGTAGTCTTGAGCAATAGTTCTCCAGTCTTTCTGTCCAAAAACCTCAATGAACTGAAGCAGTGTCGTTAAGAAGAATAAAACAAAACCACTGATAAAGTCAAACAGGAAACCGGAACCTCAGGTTACTGCTGCTAAACGTGGATCTACTGATGATGATGATGATGATGATGATGATGATGATGGACCATGTTTGTAAAGCAGGATCATATCAGCCTGGGTTCATGGGTATGACCGTGAGTTCAAGGTCCAGGCACCAGATCTCCACCCTGTAGATCATCATGAATTTCACGAGCGCATTTCTAACCTTGTGGAATCCACGCCATGAAGTTTTGGAGCTGTTTAAGGGTGAAACCTAATTTAAATACATTATTCAGTTTGTGTGATAATGCGTCTCATAGGAATATGAATATATGCAGATTTGAACAGGAGGTAAAGTGTTATTATTGTTATATCATTTTTTCTTTTCTTCTTTTTTTGGCTGTTAAAGAAAGCATGCCAGAAAACTTCAGTGTGTGTGTGTGTGTGTGTGTGTGTGTGTGTGTGTGTGTGTGTGTGTGTTTGTGTGTGTTTTGGCATCCTGCAGAATGAAACAAAAAAACCCTTAAGGTTTTCCAAATTCAATTTGAAATTCAGATCGTCTTCGTCTCGCGCACGCAGCCGAACGCGCGGTGAAATCCTTACGCTGACTCAGTGTGAACAATAAAATAAAAACAGCCTTAAATAAAATCCACACTAAACTACATTTACACACAAAAATACGTTTTTCATTAAACTAAAATTAAATGTAAAGGTAAAATTATGGAAGATATAAAGCAGTAATAAAATGTACATACGTTTTAAATAAAACCCCGCTGCGTCACCAGGATTCTCCTCTTTGGAGATTTGGAGGCTCGCGAGAGTATAAAACCAAAACTCCAAACCTGTGTATGTTTTACACTGTATATTAGTGTCAAAGGTGTGTAAGATTCACTTTGTCGGACTCGAGAACAAACCCGACTTAGGAACGCGCTCCCGGAACAGAACTCGTCCGTAAGTCAGGGACTTAATGTGAATGTTTTATTAATGACGAGCGGTGATTGGATTGTGAAATGTATGATAGAAGATCATCATAATATTGATAGTCATGCGTTATGTGACTGTACAAGTTTCTGAGCCATCATGTGGATCATGAGTTTAAATGTGTCTTTATTATTATTGGGGGAAAAAAATCTGATCATTGATACTGTTTGGAATCTTTAAATGTATTTTTATAATCTGGTTTTTCTTCTTAATTTAACTGTGTCCAATTCCCACCCACCTCGTTAGTGGCGTTCCCCCATCAGTGAGGGAGGAGGGCGCTATCCGCCCACTTCTGCTTGCAGACGCCCATGATTGGCTAATGTTATCTGCTCTCGAGACCAAACCCAGACCAAAGAAGATCATTTATTTATTATCTATGGAGGAATTAGGATTTGACATGTTTATTTGTCAGTTTGTTTACGGACGTGTTTTTTGTGATGGTGACTTTTGTGTAAAAATATCTTCAACTATCGTGATTATAATATTTGTTGTTATATATGGTCCACTTTCTTGATAACTAAAGTGCATTTCCTGATAACAAAGAAACACATCTGACCACACTGCTGCAGATAGAGGTCCAGAGTGGGGTTATTTAAGGTCGTGCTACCTGTTATCACGCAACACGTTAGTGGGTTTCCTTTGAGCCTGGGTTCTCTGAAGGTTTCTCCCTGATGTCGTCTCGGGGAGTTTTCCTCACCGCCTCACCACCGGAGACAAATTGTTAAAGCTATGTATTTTTTAACATATATTTTACATCTCTATTTTCTGAACTTTTATTCCCTTAAAGCTGCTTGGTGACAGAGGAGTCTGGTGTTAAACGCACCGTGTGAATCGAATCGAGATGCCGAGCTGAGATTTTTCTGACTGAGACAGGAGCAGGAAAGTGTGATTTTTGGGGCAGTGCGATCTGTCGGGTGTGGATGTGGGATATAGGATTCTTCACAGCTGCAGGAGATGAGTCACGGGTGCAGGATGGAGGAGCAGGAGGAGCGGAGCAGCAGGACGAGTCGGGCGGGTGTGGAGGTGAGACGAGGCGCGGCAGAAGAAGAGCATCAGGATCACGTCCGGCAGAAAAGCGTGAACGTCTCGCCACAGAGAGGGAGATTGTAGGTGTGCTGTTCTCCTACAGGGGCTTAAGAGTGTGTTTAAGTGCAGCAGCGTGTCCTCCCTCTATCTGTATTACAGCTCAGCTCGCTCTCAGATCCACATGACAGAGTCGCCCCTAATGTGTCTAAACTCACTTTTGACAAAATTGCCAGATCCTGGCTTTTATCCTCGCTGGACAGCACTGAGTCAGTGCCTGCAGCGTGTGTGTGTGTGTGTGTGTGTGTGTGTGTGTGTGTGTGTGTGTGTGTGTGTGTGTGTGTGTGTGTGTGTGTGTGTGTGTGTGTGTGTGTGTGTGCGTGCGCGCACATCATGGCTCAGTGACGCCGTGCTGCAGAGTGCCTGTGTGTCAGCGGAACAAACCGAAATCTCTTCATCTCAGGAGCTTCTACACTGTGTGTGTGTGTGTGTGTGTGTGTGTGTGTGTGTGTGTGTGTGTGCGCGCGCGCTCAGTGAAGGAGTGTGTTCATCCCGATGAAGGGAGTCAGAGGAATGTCAGAGCAGCAGTGGCGCGTCATTAAGACACTGAGCGTTTGATTAGCCGTCGTGTCTCTCATTAGGAACGCGCATCATTTTTACACTTTAATAATTTTTATTGAAAAATCTGAACATTGTGCTGAGACGTCATTTTAAAAAACTAATCCTTTAATTATTATTTGATTCAAATCCTTGCATTTTTACTTTTTTTCTCATTTACGTTTCTTTTTCTTTCTTTCTTCTTTTGCTCTTTTTGTTTATTCGCTTCCCCACATCTTACGGTTGTTGCTGGTGTGCGTGTCTCTCTATTAGATTTTTCTTTCTGTTTTTATTTGCATTCATTTTTTTATATTGTTCTCTAATTTATACATTTTTTCTCTATTTTCTTTCTCTCTCACTCTCTCTTTTCTTTCTGTTTTTTGTTTGTTGGATTTACTTTACTTTTCTTTTTTTATATATATATATATATATATATATATACATACATACATACATACAGGGTGGGCCATTTATATGGATACACCTTAATAAAATGGGAATGGTTGGTGATATTAACGTCCTGTTTGTGGCACATTAGTATATGTGAGGGGGGGAAACTTTTCAAGATGGGTGGTGACCATGGTGGCCATTTGGAAGTCGGCCATCTTGGATCCAAGGGTCATGTGACACATCAAACTTATTGGGAATTTCACAAGATAAACAATGGTGTGCTTGGTTTTAACGTAACTTTATTCTTTCACGAGTTATTTACAAGTTTCTCTTTGTTCACAGCCATTGACATGTCGAAGAGGTTAACACGTGATGAGCGGATCGAAATTGTGTCAATATCTGGTGAACGCAGTAACCGGGTCATTGCAGCAGATTTCAATGCAAGACACCCTACGAGACCACCCATCTCCCATGCTACAGTTAGCAAACTGCTTGCTAAGTTTCGTGAAACTGGTTCAGTGTTGGATTTGCCAAAATGTGGACGCATGAAAACTGTCACTAATGAACAAACATCAGTGGCTGTCCTAGCTTCATTCAGCAAGAGCCCACAGCGTAGCACTCGCCGCATGTCACTGGAGAGTGGCATTAGTCGAACATCCCTTCGGCGGATATTAGCTACTCACAAATGGCACCCTTACAAACTCCAGCTACTGCAGCATCTCAACGAGGATGACTCAGATCAATTTGCAGAATGGGCAAAACAAAAATTGGAACAGGACCCTCAGTTGACGCAGAAGATTTTGTTCAGTGATGAGGCAAACTTTTATGTGAATGGTGAAGTTAACAAACAAAACCACCGCTATTGGTCTGACACTAACCCACATTGGATAGATCCCTCCAAGACTGTTGGAACAAAAAAAGTGATGGTATGGTGTGGTATATGGGGTACAAAGATAGTGGGGCCATTCTTCATCAATGGAAACCTCAAGGCCACTGGATATTTGAAATTGCTACATGATGATGTGTTTCCCTCTTTATGCACTGAAGCTGGCACGTTCCCTGAGTTTTTCCAGCAAGATGGTGCACCACCACATTATGGGTGTCGGGTCCGAGCATTCCTAGATGAACAGTTTCCTGAAAAGTGGATTGGTCGTCGTGGGCCAGTCGATTGGCCCCCAAGGTCTCCCGATCTGACCCCCTTAGACTTTTATCTTTGGGGTCATCTGAAGGCAATTGTCTATGGTGTGAAGATACGAGATGTGCAGCACCTGAAACTACGGATACAGGAAGCCTGTGCTGGCATTTCTCCTGCGGTGTTGCTATCAGTGTGTGAAGAGTGGGAGAAGAGGGTTGCATTGACAATCCATCACAATGGGCAGCACATTGAACACATTTTATAAGTGGGCAGAAACTTGTAAATAACTCATGAAAGAATAAAGTTACGTTAAAACCAAGCACACCATTGTTTTTCTTGTGAAATTCCCAATAAGTTTGATGTGTCACATGACCCTCTTCCTATTGAAAAAAACAAAAGTTGGATCCAAGATGGCCGACTTCCAAATGGCCACCATGGTCACCACCCATCTTGAAAAGTTTCCCCCCTCAAATATACTAATGTGCCACAAACAGGACGTTAATATCACCAACCATTCCCATTTTATTAAGGTGTATCCATATAAATGGCCCACCCTGTGTGTATATGTATGTGTGTATATATATATATATATATATATATCACACACACACACGTGGACAAAATTGTTGGTACCCTTCGGTCAATGAAAGAAAAACTCACAAGGGTCACATAAATAACTTTAATCTGACAAAAGTAATAATTTAAAAAAATTCTATGAATGTTAACCAATGAAAATCAGACATTGCTTTTCAACCATGCTTCAACGGAATTATTTAAAAAATAAACTCATGGATCAGGCCTGGACAAAAATGATGGTGCCCCTAGAAAATACTGAAAATAATGTGACCAAAGGGACATGTTAATTCAAGGTGTGTCCATTAATTAGCATCACAGGTGTCTACAATCTTGTAATCAGTCAGTGGGCCTATATATAGGGCTCCAGGTAGTCACTGTGTTGTTTGGTGGCATGGTATGTACCACACTCAACATGGACCAGAGGAAGCGAAGGAAAGAGTTGTCTCAGGAGATTCGAAAGAAAATTATAGACAAGCATGTTAAAGGTAAAGGCTATAAGACCATTTCCAAGCAGCTAGATGTTCCTGTGACTACAGTTGCACATATTATTCAGAAATTTAAGATCCATGGGACTGTAGCCAACCTCCCTGGACGCGGCCGCAGGAGGAAAATTGATGACAAATCAAAGAGACGGATAATCCGAATGGTAACAAAAGAGCCCAGAAAGACTTCTAAAGAGATCCAAGGTGAACTTCATGCTCAAGGAACATCAGTGTCGGATCGCACCATCCGTCGTGGTTTGAGCCAAAGTGGACTACATGGGAGACGACCAAGGAGGACACCATTGTTGAAAACAAATCATAAAAAAGCCAGACTGGAATATGCCAAACTACATGTTGACAAGCCACAAAGCTTCTGGGAGAATGTCCTATGGACAGATGAGACAAAAATGGAACTTTTTGCCAAGGAACATCAGCTCTATGTTCACAGATGGAAAAATGAAGCATATGAAGAAAAGAACACTGTCCCTACTGTGAAACATGGAGGAGGCTCTGTTATGTTCTGGGGCTGCTTTGCTGCATCTGGCACAGGGTGTCTTGAATCTGTGCAGGGTACAATGAAATCTCAAGACTATCAAGGGATTCTAGAGAGAAATGTGCTGGCCAGTGTCAGAAAGCTGGGTCTCAGTCGCAGGTCATGGGTCTTGCAACAGGACAATGACCCAAAACACACAGCTAAAAACACCCAAGAATGGCTAAGAGGAAAACATTGGACTATTCTAAAGTGGCCTTCTATGAGCCCTGACCTCAATCCTATTGAGCATCTTTGGAAGGAACTGAAACATGCCGTCTGGAAAAGGCGCCCTTCAAACCGGAAACAACTGGAGCAGCTTGCTCATGAGGAGTGGGCCAAAATACCTGCAGAGAGGTGCAGAAGTCTCATTGACAGTTACAGGAATCGTTTGATTGCAGTGATTGCCTCAAAAGGTTGCGCAACAAACTATTAAGTTAGGGGTACCATCATTTTTGTCCAGGCCTGTTCCATGAGTTCATTTTTTAAAAATAATTCTGTTGAAGCATGGTTGAAAAGCAATGTCTGACTTTCATTGGTTAACATTCATAGAATTCTTATTTATTATTACTTTTGTCAGATTAAAGTTATTTCTGTGACCATTGTGAGTTTTTCTTTCATTGACCGAAGGGTACCAACAATTTTGACCACGAGTGTGTGTGTATATATATATATATATATATATATATATATATATATATATACATAAATTCCCCTGGGTTAACTTTCTTTTTTTTTTCTTTCTTTTTCTCTTTTATATTTTGCTTTGTACTTTATAGGTATTTTGTTTCTAATACATTTCTTTCTTACTTTTTTTCTTTCTTATTTACTTTTCTTTTTTGTCTTTATTGATTTCTGCACTTTCTTATTCCCTGTTCTTTGTAATGTATACCTTTTGTCTGTATTAGTTTCCTCCCTGTCTATCCAGAGTCTGTAAACGCAGCGGTGTTATCGGAGCGTTCAGAAGCTCACAGGCTGGTGATGGAAACTTGATGGAGAGATTTATTGTGAGCTCTGAATACTGAAGAGAAGAATAAAACCTCACAACTGTTCTATATTTGTATTTAAACTGACTTCTCTGTACAATCTGTGTGCCGCTCATGTTGTTGTTGTTGTTGTTGTTGTTGTGTGAGTGTGAGGAACGCCGTTGTGCTGATCATCAGTGTGTAGAGATCAGACTCGTGTTAGATTTCAGTGTGTTTATCAGCTTTATGTACATGGTATCTCATGAGCGAGCGCCGTTCCTGCGACTATCAGAGGGAAAATACATTTCTGTAAAGTATACAAACTGATATTCTGTACAACGCCACGATGGCGAGTGAGAGATCGGGTTTATAAAATGGTTACAAATCAAGAAAAGAACATTTATTTCTGAAGACGGTTCCTAAACGTGCCGTGACTTGGAAAAGCGTTGCTTGCTGTCATGGCAACGCAGGGACCGATTGACTGACATCCCATAGTAAGCGTAGTAACAGTTTGAGTTCGGGGACGATTCCTGCTCGTGTGCACGCGTGTTTCTGACAGGAAGGAGTGTGTGAAGTGAGACGCTGAGGTGTGGGTTTGGTCTCGGGGTGCAGGGAGGAAAAAACATCCGGAAGATTCTGACGGTTTATTGGTTTACTGAATTATTGAAAAACATGTCTGTCATTTCCAGCCGTCTTTCTCCTGCAGTCAGTCTGTCTCTTTACTTCTTCACAACTCTCTCTGTTTCTGTCCTCCTTTCTTTCTAGTTCTTTCTTTCCCCCAATTTCTTTCTTTCGTTCTCGTTTGGATTTCATTTAATCTCTTTGCTTTCTTTCATTTTAATATTTATTTAGTTTTCTTTCTCTCTCCTTTCTTTCTCCTTTTTTCAAACTTTCTTTCCTTGTTTTTACTATAATTCTTTTTCTCTTTTCCTTTTTTCCCCTCATTCTTTCTTTTTAGTTCTGCATTCTTTTTCTCTCTCTCTTTTATTTTTTTGTCTTTACTCTTTCTTAGTTTTTCCTCTCTCTCTCTCTCTCTCTCTGTCTTTCTGTCTCTCTCTCTTTCTCTCTCTGTCTCTCTCTCTCTCCGTCTCTCAGTAGTGTCTCCCTGTTTCTCATCTCCCTCGCTCCCTCTCTTTTCTCTCGTCTGTTGGGAGAGACAGGACAGATGGAGAGGTGTTGAAGGCTGCAGGAGTGTTCGGTCGTTGTTGAGACACTTTGATGGATTAATTAAACATGTCTGTATCTCAGCGTTCCTCCTCTTGGACCTTCACCACAGTGCAGCTTCACACACGCTGTGATTCCTCTGGAACAGAACCACACACTTCCCATCTCACTGCAGCTCACAGCAGCTTCCGTCAAACACCTTTCACATTTTCATCTTTTATCCAGCCATTTCAGTAACGTGTGTGTGTGTGTGTGTGTGTGTGTGTGTGTGTGTGTGTGTGTGTGTGTGTGTGTTCTCCTAAATCTTTATAATTATAAATCTGAAGCCAAAGAATCTGAAGCACCGTTCAATCCCTGTACCTCAGCCTCCTGATCACGTCGTCTGTCTCACGTCAGCATTTGATCCGACCCGGTTTTATTGATCCGTTTTTCGGTTCTGTTCCGGCTGGAGAAATAACCTATTTATTATCTTCATTATCTAAAATTCTCAGTGTTTCATGTCACTGCTGGATGAAAAACAAGTCACTTTATCTCACACACCTCAATTGACACGAAAAAATTATTTCCGCTTTATACAAGACATAACATCTAAACAATCATGAACATTTCAGTTTGTTTATTAAATTCAGAAACAGAATCGAGTCTCTATCACATCTGTTACAGCTCCTCCCATAATATAACGAAGTACATCGTTCGGAAATGTTAATAAATAAATAAAAAAATTCAAATAAAAGTCCAGTTATTCTTATGTCAACACATTTATTTTCTACTTTAAAATCAATAAAAATTAACTCATTGCACAAACATTCAGCCGTTAAAATGATTCCTCACGTGTCGTTTCTCGAGATAAATTATAAACTGAATAGACATTTCAACATTAGTTTTGGAAGAGAAGATGAAGACGCGCGCGGCGATCTGAACAGCTTTATTTCAATAATAAAGAGGAGCAGCTTTTGCAAAGCAGATTAAATGTAAAATCAATAATAATCCCCTAGAAAAACAACAAAACACAAATATGTACTCGCTAAATAAACTCCGCTTTTTGCAAAGTGAACGTGTGCGCCGAAGCGAGCAGCTTTATTTCACTCATAAAATACTCAGATCGCAAACAACAACAACGCGGCACCGCGCACGTCACGCGTGGGCGTGAATGTGACTTTTAGCAAATGTTAAAGGTTTGTGTGAACCCGCGGCGCTTTTGATCAAAAGGCAGATGAGTAAAAATGTAGAGACGATCCCCCAGAAATACAACGAAACATAAATATATACAAAATAAATAAACGCTGGCTTTGCAAGGCTGCGCGAAACACGCGCCGATGTGAGACGCTTCATCTCAGTCATAATGTACTATAACAGATTGTTGCTGTGTAGTTTATTATCATCGTGTTTTTTTGGCATAAGAACTGCTTTGCGATGAATGTTTCAGAAACCATGCTTGAGTTCTTGTCCCTCTCCCTGGCCTCAGTGAGCCTCGTTTGTGTGTGAGGACTCTGAGTGTACAGTATGTGTGTGACTGTATCACTAGGAGTCCTGGGGTCACCTGGGGTCACCTGATCCAGGGGTCAATACTGTAGGTCTCACGTGTTCATGACAAGTCGGGGATTATTCAGTGAAACAGAGGCACGTCAGAGTCACTTTACCCCAAATTAAAAGGTCTTTCTGAGTGTTATAATTTAGTTGTTTTGAATTAGAATTTGAAATTGTATTTTTTGTAAGTTTAAAAGTCGCACATGAATCATAACAAATTAACTTCAGCCACGTTATGAAAGCCCAGTTTGTGCTCCACATAAATAATGTGAAGTGTGTTAGCTACTATACTGGTAAAGCTTTGAATCTTTGAGACCTCTGAGTTAATTAAAATCTGCTCCAGTGTTCCTGTCGCCTCTCTGTTTAACGCCGAGTGTCTCTGGTTCCAGCTCTCACTGCAGTCTCGCGCCCCTCACGTCCTGCTCCAGCTTCCCCTGCTGCTCCGCTGGTACCAACGCGTGCAGGGAGTGCCAGGGGTCCGACGCGCCGCCGAGGATTGTGGGATGGCTCTGTTCGAGCCGCGGGTGCCGCAGCCGGGCTCGACTCGGCCGGACGCTCCTCGTGTCCTCGAGTCACAGCAGGACGTCCCTGCGCCGTCTCGAGAGCACTTCCTGGGAGGACCCAGACCCACGCTTGGTAAACTCCAGGTAATCAGGATAGAAACTTTTAACATTTCTTTTTATCCATCTCTGAGTTTCAGGGTCTTTCTTTTATAAACGATGGCTCTGACTGGGCAGCGAGAGGTTCCTCTTTCTTGCTCTGGTGAACCCGTCAGTGTCTGAGAGAATCTCCTTCCATTAGAATGTTGCTCTGCTCACTTTACGGCCCTGTCGGATCTGCAGGAGCAGCTTTAACGGATTTATGCCCTCCAGTGGGCTGCGCTCGCGCTATAACTCTGCCGCGGCTATCCAAGCTTATACGGCTCTCTGCACTTTGCACTTAAAAGAAGAGGCTTGTGCCAGCTAAATTAGGCCGTATATCCTGAGTAAAGTGGTTTTATATGGTTTGCTGGCTGTATGCTAATGAGGAAATTCTCTTAGCACGCACATTGTAATCAGCAGCTGCTGCAGAGCAACTGTTCCAGGTCTTAAGTGTGTGTGTGTGTGTGTGTGTGTGTGTGTGTGTGTGTGTGTGTGTTTGTGTACGCACACTCGCTGTCCACTTTTTGCAGAAGATCGTACACCTACTCACTCGTACAGGCACTCAACACAAACTAGCTGGGTGAAGATCAGCTCATCACTGCTTGTTGGTTACGGACGTGCTTCAGATTCTCTGATGCTTTTCTGCTCAGCACTGATGTAAAGAGCGCTTATTTCCGCGACCCTCTCACTATCCTGAACTAATCTGAACGCCTGACCTCGCCCCCGACCTCTCCCCTGACCTCTCTTGTCAAACAGTTTGCGTTTCCCCTCGCAGAGCTGCTTATTGCCATTAGGTTTCACATTGTGTAATGTCTAGACGCCATAAGGAAGCCAGTTTGATTTGTATTCAGGACTTGCAACACAAAAAAGCCAGGGCAAGTCCCGGGCAAAGGGCGGCGCGGTGAAGAGCAGGCTTAGGTTAAGTTGGATTGTGAATGTCTGGAATAAATGGCCATTTATTCCTCATCAGTGAATTTATTAGAAGATTTTGGCTGCAATAGTAATTAGATGGAGACCAGGCATGCAGAATGTCTTTGATTTAGGTTAATTATGATGTAAAAGGACTCTATACACTGATCAGCCATAACATCAACATCACCGCCAGGTCACCTGAACAACAACGATCATCAACTGTACACCTGCAAAGCCGCATCATCCAAAGCATCCGCGGCCAACATCCTGGTACCAGCCACACCACAGCACACCCCTAGAGGCCATGCGGAGCCACGCCCCCACAGGGTCCAGAGCCACGCCCCCGCAGGGTCCAGAGCCACCCCGGGGGAACAAGGGGAACCCAAATCCTAGGTGTTTTAATGTTGTGTAATTTTATACTGCACACGAACTCATCAGCGGTAATATTCACTATATTTATAATCTACTGATATTATATACTTATTTAGAGTCAAAATCAACCCTAGACAGTAGTTACACCTATAAATAGATTCTTGAAATGTAGCTATAATACATTATATAAATAATCTTTTCAAAAGACTTTGTGAAGCTTTGGAAACTTTTATTTTATTTTATTTTTTTCCACTTTTGAGGACAATCATTAGGGTTTTAATTGAAAAAGAACTCGAAGTGCCACTTTGACCAACATGGCACATGCTAATGGTACATGCTAATCTTTTTGCTATGCAAATCTGACAAACTAAGCTAGAGGGGATGTAGAAATGCACACCATATCTTATTTCTTAATTAAACTTAAGGCACAACGTATTTCATTAAAGCATTTTAGAAGAAGTTTGAACTCTTGACTTGAAGCACATCCTCACGTTAGCTAGTGTGCAAGAGTAGCGCTAGTCAGAGCTTGAGCTAGCTAGCTAGCTGGTCAGTGGCTTTGTGTTGGTAGTTTTTTTTTTGGGGGGGGGGGGGGGGGTATAGAGTTCCGGGAAAATCGATTCAGCTCTGAATCAGGATTCTTTTGTGTGCTGATTCATGTATCAAAACACTGACTCCAAAATTGATTAGAAATAAAACTACGTTTATAACGTTATAAAAAATTTTTATAATGGAGATGAACATGTTGATCGGCCAGTGACCAGAATTGGCTGGTTTTCAGTTTGATTGGCCGTGACCGAGTGCAGAAGCTTCCGAGTGGAGCAACAGAAATTCCTTTTTAAGAAACCCAGTTTGAACTGTTTACACTTTTTCGTCCCGTGTGATAGGAGCGAATCATTCGATAAGTTTGTTTAGAACTTTTGTTGAAAGTTTGTTTGCTCAGTAACAATGTAGCTTTGTGTTTAATTAAATTTGAAGTTAAATGGTAAAAATGTAGAACTGAATAAAATGTTGCTTTTAAATATATTAGAACAATACAGTCTGTTAAGTGCTGTGGTGTAAGAGGAATAAAACACTGTAGAGTTAAACACTGTAGAATGTGTACTTATTGGAAAATAATCAGCCTCATGGTGACGGCGCTAACCTGGCCTTATATCTGGCCGCGTCACACCACCCTGTCACTGATTATTTTCCTGGAATGGTGAACCCTGCCTGTTTTTCAGCTAATTTAAATACATATAAAACAGATGCTGTATTTATTAACACTCATGACAGTCTAAACTAAGCCTAAAGGGTTACCATGGCAACAGTGCAACACCATTTCCAGTCTCTTCCACATATTTCTTTACACATACACAACCTATTTGTTGGTGCTAGAATCCACACACACACACACACACACACACACACACACACACACACACACACACACACACGTTGTTCAAGATGTCGGCAGAGTCACTGGAAAAATCTTAAACCCAGTAGGTGTTTAGACCCGAGTGAATGACGTGGTGTGTTTTTTTTTTTTTTTTTTTTTTTTTCACCGAGCCTTCTATAGATCCGTCTTAAGGTCTCAGGCTGAGACGTCTGTCTCTGTTCCGTGTCGCGTCTGATTTCAGGAAGGCTTTGCTGAAAGCTCGCCCTGAGCCATTTCACTCGACTGGGAGATGTTTACCTGATGAGACGAGTGGTGAGGGACCAACCTTTAGAGTAAGACCATAAGACAAACAGGGTTTTTATTTTTTATCTTTCGCCATGGTAACTGCATATGACATGACGGGTTTATAACTCACCGCTGTCGCTTCGTTACATTTTGTCTGAGATTAATGATTGTTAAACAAAAATGTATTTCAGTTTACAGTTCACCCTAAATGTGTTTTATCTTTGAAGGTCCTTTGGCAATTCTTAACTTAAATTCTAAAGTTTAGTGTATATATTTTGTAACAGTATGTAGGTACACTGTGACGGATCTTAATTGCGATTGATTGTGAAAAATAGCAATAGATTTAAATCATTATAAACTTATAAACGTACCATGTTGCGTGTTGTTTCTCTGCTCCCAGCCAACAGCTGTGTAGCAGAAACGTGTATGTCGAAGCACAAACTAGCCTCATAGCTGTATGGCTAACTGGGAAAGAAAAGAATTACATTTATACTAAATGCACTAACTTTTTGAAAGATGCCAACTCGATGTAGCTCAGTGTGACTGCAGAGGCTTCATGCCAGGTGTATAAGACTCTCTTTGTTGGACTTAAGAACAAATCTAGCTTACGAACGTGATACCGGACCAGAAGACGTTCACAAGTAGGGGGCTAGCTGTGCTTGTATGTTTTATTTGTTTTTGACTGACAAACATAGGAGGGGAAAACCCAACCTTTAGTATAAGCTTTACTATACAACCCCTATGTTTTACTATAAGCTGTCTCCACCCATGTTCCTCGAGCTCTGTCGATGGGATTTACTCCTACACCATCAAACACACTTGCCACAAGCCAGCGCCGACATTAATAAAGTGACCTTTAAGAACGGTTGTACTTCAGTGGTAGCTCAGGTCTTATTGACATGAACAACAAATAACGTTTGAGAAATCTGACGAAGATTTGGAACTGACCTCGCCATTCAAAAGACCTCTGCGTAGACGGTTGTTATAACGATCGAAATTAATGCTCCAGTTGCTGGTAGTCGTCTCTAAAGCTGAATGTGACACAAACACTCATGTCAGGAAAGTATACCATTTTATTTAGAGTGTGTATATACGTATAGTAGAGAAGGGGAAAAAATCCATTATGTGACATTTATATACAGTATATAGTAAAAACGGCGCAGTTCCTTTATAATCCTACAGGTGGTGCTCTAGAGCATCCTGTGTTGTACATTCAAAGTATTTGCTTGTTTAAAATGTTTGTTTAAAATTGTAATAAAAAATAACAACATATTTCGTATATCTCGAATTGGGATACTCATAAAATCTTATAGATATTTACAGAATGGCGATAAATCAAATCATCACCTGGGTACCGTGATGACATCGTATCGGGTGATCCCTGCTGATTCATGTCCTGCGCCAGAGGTCTCTGTCTAGCTTTTCAGAAAAGTTTTTGCGACAGAATTCTTTATGATCACGAGACAAAGGGCATTTTTATTTTAAGTCTTGTTTAATGTGAACGATGAAAAAAACGGTAATATACGTTAATCAACGTTAAATATAAGTTTAAACTGATAAAATCTACAGGATTGTGTTTTTTAGTAAGTAGAATAGTAAATGATGACGTTCCAGGTTTCTATAGTGTGTAGTGTTGTCAGTGACCCCGCCTTTCGTCCAACTGCACACCGATCTTACACTATCTTGCTAGTTACATTATTTTCCTGCTCTATTGTGCTTTATTCTTTACTTATCTAATAAATAACGATGTGCTGGAAATGGATGATGTAATAAGGTGTAATAATCATGACGGGCCTAAAAGCACATTTTTTTTTTTTTTTAATACCCTAAATAACTTCCAGTCAGATTGTAGTTACAGAAATGTTATGAATTGATCTGGCTTTCTCCTCACGCCCCATGTGGTTATTTCACTCGCTCTCTGCTTCCATACAAAGTGCTGAACACAACACAAAATCCAATAACACTTTATGGCTGGTGTAAACAGGCCGGTAGTAATGAGGAACTCGCTGTGCTGCAGTGCTATACATTTTCTTACACCTTCTTTTTTTTTTTTTTTTTGTCTATTAGTCCCCTCTGGAGAGGTGATCCTGCTGTTGTAGTGCTGACCCACTTAGACCCTGAGCTGAAGTGTGGAGAAGCAAATAAACTCACAGATGCTGCTGCGCTCAGGACTCTGGGCCAAGACCTCACTTCCAGACTGTACTCCAGTGGGGGTTTTCGTCTTGGCCAAGACTGACAGTGTATATAAATCAGCAATTTCCTGTCATGTCAGCGTGATAACCATGTGTGAGTGTGTGTGTGTGAGTATTAAAAGCGTAACGGTCTTCTGAGGTTCCCAGGCTGCGTGCTCGTCAGTGTTTGGTCTGCACTGCAGCTGTCGCCGGTGGCTCTTGGCTGTAGATCGAATGACCCCGTGCACCATGTGGCTGGACCATATCGACTGGGCTTGGTGAGCTTGGCACCAGGCAGGGACACACAATCCCGCAGTGCTGTTGATCCGGAGAAGCCGGCGCTAATCAGCCGGGCCTGTCTCAAATCGGCAATGTGTGCTCACAAGCGCCTCCATTACACGCTCCGCTGGGAATCTGACTCCAGCTGTCTCAGAACGCCCAAAATCCATGTGTGCGTGTGAGACAGAGCTTGTGTTGACTGACTGTGTGTTTTGGAGTCACTATGGCCTGAATAACTGAAGTAGTTTGCCGATGGTGTCTGGATCCTTCACACAAATAAATCATTTACAAGATGTTTTAGATGCGATTATGGACTTAAGGATCCAGATCTGTTGACGTCGTCCATTGAAAACTCTATCGTCATTTGACATTCCTATCCGGACCCTGATGCTTTTCTGACAAATCAGGATAATTAACAAACCAGTAAACTAGAGCTTTTTCCGTGGCCACTCGGTTAGTTTACTGCGTATGAACAGAGTGTGGAGAAGAATCAGAAACGAAAGCGTGACACTGCATGGCTTTCTCTTTAAAAAAGAAAAAAGAAAGTAGACTATTAAAACTGAACCTTCAGAGATGAATAGACCGATCCATGTTTGTTTATTCATCCTGCAGGAAGTTTAAAACCAGTTTGTCGCAGAAACTGTGGCGGTAATAAGAAGCAGTAATGTGAAGCGCCACTATGAGAGAAAACGCAGCTCGTTAGAGCAAACGTATCCGCAGGTGAGTGCGTGTACCATACCTGAACTGAGAGCCGGGTGTGACCAGCGTCCTCTCACATCCATTTGCAGCGTGCAGATGAAGAGAAGTGGACACAGCCATCAAAGGTCAAACTGTCCACATGTTTAACGGACTTACTGAGATCTGACAATAAATATTATTGAAATGCTATGGAAATTTATAACTGCTTATTTTTTGTAGACTTACAATGACTGCACACATACTGAGATCTGAATCGTAACGGAAACGTGAACTTCAGTCCTTGGCTTGAGGATAATTTATTTATAAATTTATTATATCTTATAGAATTTTAATTTAGGACCCCTGACGTACAGTTTGGGAAATAAACATCTCAGACATGTTTTGTAGGTGTGAACAGTTAAAAATAGCACATTTAAATAGTTTATTAGGTTAATTGTGCTTTATGCTTTGTACTGATTGAGGATCAGAATGTTCTTGGTGTTTCCCTTGGTGTGGAAGGGAATGTACAGTCGTGGCCAATGATTTTGAGAATTACATAAATATTGGAAATTGGAAAAGTTGCTGCTTAAGTTTTTATAATAGCAATTTGCATATACTCCAGAATGTTATGAAGAGTGATCAGGTGAATTGCATAGTCCTTCTTTGCCATGAAAATTTACTTAATCCCGAAAAAAAACTTTCCACTGCATTTCATTGCTGTCATTAAAGAACCTGCTGAGATCATTTCAGTAATCGTCTTGTTAACTCAGGTGAGAATGTTGACGAGCACAAGGCTGGAGATCATTATGTCAGGCTGATTGGGTTAGAATGGCAGACTTGACATGTTAAAAGGAGGGTGATGCTTGAAATCATTGTTCTCTCATTGTTAACCATGGTGACCTACAAAGAAACGCGTGCAACCATCATTGCGTTGCATAAAAATGGCTTCACAGGCAAGGATATTGTGGCTACTAAGATTACACCTAAATCAACAATTTATAGGATCATCAAGAACTTCAAGGAAAGAGGTTCAGTTCTTGTTAAGAAGGCTTCAGGGCGTCCAAGAAAGTCCAGGAAGCGCCAGGATCGTCTCCTAAAGAGGATTCGGCTGCGGGATCGGAGTGCCACCAGTGCAGAGCTTGCTCAGGAATGGCAGCAGGCAGGTGTCAGCGCATTTGCATGCACAGTGAGGCCAAGACTTTTGGAAGATGGCCTGGTGTCAAGAAGGGCAGCAGAGAAGCCACTTCTCTCCAAAAAAAACATCAGGGACAGATTGATCTTCTGCAAAAAGTATGGCGAATGGACTGCTGAGGACTGGGGCAAAGTCATATTCTCGGATGAAGCCTCTTTCCGATTGTTTGGGGCATCTGGAAAAAGGCTTGTCCGGAGAAGAAAAGGTGAGCGCTACCATCAGTCCTGTGTCATGCCAACAGTAAAGCATCCTGAGACCATTCATGTGTGGGGTTGCTTCTCATCCAAGGGAGTGGGCTCACTCACAATTTTGCCCAAAAACACAACCATGAATAAAGAATGGTACCAAAACACCTTCCAACAGCAACTTCTTCCAACAATCCAACAACAGTTTGGTGAAGAACAATGCATTTTCCAGCACGATGGAGCACCGTGCCATAACTAAGTGGCTTGGGGACAAAAACGTTGAAATTTTGGGTCCATGGCCTGGAAACTCCCCAGATCTTAATCCCATTGAGAACTTGTGGTCAGTCCTCAAGAGGCGGGTGGACAAACAAAAACCCACTAATTCTGACAAACTCCAAGAAGTGATTATGAAAGAATGGGTTGCTATCAGTCAGGATTTGGCCCAGAAGTTGATTGAGAGCAGCCCAGTCGGATTGCAGAGGTCCTGAAAAAGAAGGGCCAACACTGCAAATACTGACTCTTTGCATAAATGTCATGTAATTGTCGATAAAAGCCTTTGAAACGTATGAAGTGCTTGTAATTATATTTCAGTACATCACAGAAACAACTGAAACAAAGATCTAAAAGCAGTTTAGCAGCAAACTTTGTGAAAACTAATATTTGTGTCATTCTCAAAACTTTTGGCCACGACTGTATTTAACAAAAATGAAGGTGAAAAGAAAAGCATGCAGGCAATACTAAATACCCCCCCCCCCCCCACCTTTTGGTCCGTTCGTCTTTACAACTGAAGGTCCCTCCACAGCACTGCAGTTGGGTTGAGGTCTGGACTTTCTGCCATTCTGATGTAGATGTACTGCTGTGGTTCACATAATTTTCCTGTTGTATGACCCAATTTCAAGCAAGCTTTAGCTCTGGGACAGACAGACAGACAGACAGACAGAGTGTATATAACTCTGGTATACAGAGGGTCTCATGGTCGACTCAGTGACTGCAAGGTGCCCAGGTCCTAAATCATCACCCCTCCACCGCCATCCCTGACAATGGGTATGAGCTGTTTCTGCTGAAATGCTGTTTGGATTTTCACTTAACATGGCACTGGGCATTAAGGCTAAACAACTCCACTTAGGTCTCATCTGCCCTTAGGACATTGTTCCTCAAGTCTTATGGTTTGTTCAGGTGCAGTTTTGCGAACCTTAGTCGTATTTCCGTGTTCACTTTTTAGACAGAAGAGGTTTCTCCAGGTAACCTTACAAACTGTACTTATTCAGTCTTCTTCTGATTGTGCTGCGATGGTCTTTAACAGTCAACATGCTCAGTGAGGCCTGGAGGGTCTGAGATGTAGCTCTTGGTTTTTTTGCACAGCCTGGCCTTGGGGTGAGTGTGCTGGGACGTCTACTCCTGGGAAGACTCGAATGCTTTCCATTTGTAAAACTGTAGAACGTTGAAGTCCAAATAGTTTGGAAATGGTTTTATAACTCTTTACAGATTGATGTACACAAACATTTGCTTCTCGAACACCATTGGTTATGATGAATGGTTATCTTGAACTGAATGCTCCAGACCAACAAACTGCCAAAACCTGCTGATGATCAGTTAATCAAGGACTGATGATCAGCAGGACCTGGCAACAAAATTTCAAATTTCACTTTACTAATAACTAAGATGATGTCAGACACACTGCCTACTGAGACACACACAGTTAATCACACAACACAACTGCAAAAGGAGCGAGTGAGTTGTACTTCAAAGCTCCATTTACTCAACGTGTAACTTGTTGATTTGCGTTTTATCTTATTAACACTTTCCCACCATACTGTAATTAACGCTGTACACTTACTGTAGCAAGCAGACGTAAACAAGTGAAAATCCTGAAATAACGATGAGGTTTCAGAGCCGCCGTTCATTTTCACATATAACCAGCAATCGCAGTGCAATAAGAAGTCGTGCTTCCTGTTTACTCTTCAGTGTTGCACGTCTCACTGCGGAGTAGCTGTCGGACGGAGACATGTCTGTGTCTCACACGCTCATCACTGCTTCATCTCGGGACATTTAAAATCATGTACGCTTAAAATCAGCATGACAGTCCAGCTACGCAGTATTAGCACAGGCATTCTTCAAGCTCTGTTCAGCGGATTTTGAGCTTCGCTTCCAGTTCCAGTCTAACCAGAAAGGCGTGACCGAAAGGAAACATCTGCACCAGTGTATTATAGTGGGGGGAAAAAAAAATAAAACTGAAAAAGCTGCGCTTATGGGAATCAAACAGGCATGAAAATACCAGGAAGGATTTAGATTTTTTTGTTTGTTTTTTTCATGTCCAGTGCATGCTATTCCTTTATGCACATGCTTGTGTCATAATTTTGTTTATACCCCAGTATGTGGTCTCAGTTTGACATAAATCAGTAAGACACTGTTATTAGTTGCACAGCCGACAGAACATGGTCTACCTAACAAAACATCATGTAGCTGTCAGGACCCGAGTGTTTTTCTCTGCACTCCTTTAACACAGTTTTGAATCATTTTCAGAACTGAGGTTATATTAAACTGGCTACATGCAGGGTCTTTTTCTGTGCAAGACACTTTAATATACCAGGAGTCCCATCATTATCGTGTCTCTTTGTCATTCACATAAAAGCAGCAAACGTACTGTAGTGTAGCATTAAAAACGTCTGTACGTTGCCCGATTTAAGTGTTTTGTGAAATGCCCGGCAAGTCTGAATGGAACAGGACGACCTGGAAATGCAGTAACATGCCTCTCAGACATCATCTGAACACACTGATCCGAGATCTGTCTAGGTTTGATTGATGGATGTTTGATGGACAGCCTTCAGTCTGAGGGTTTCAGCCTGCTAAACCCCTCGAACTGGAATAAAAACAGCGTAAACATACTGAATTATTAATTTATCAACAAAAAAAAGGGGAATATGTGATCAGTCAGTTTTAAGAGAACATAAACCATTCAGTTGTAACCTTGAAACCACCTGCGTAATATAATGCAGGTCCCTTTAGTGCAGCTGAAACAGCTCTGACCTATAAAGGCGTGGAGTCCACAGGACCTCTGAATGTTTGAAGGTATTCTGTGGTCTCTGGCTCTGAGACACGAGCAGCAGCCAGTCCTATAAGTCGTGAGGTGTCCTGTGAGGTGGAGACTTCATGGATTTGTTTATTGATGATCGATTGGATTGAGATCTTAGGAATTTGAACGTCTTGTCGACCCCTTTGTCGAGTTGCGCAAACCATTCCTGAACAATTGATGACGTTGGCATGGAGCGTTATCCTGCTGAAGGAGACCCCTGCCATGTAGGTGTGAAGGTAGGTGGTGTGTGACATCCTCATCCAGCGGACCAGGTTACCCAGAGCACCACACTGCCTCTACTGGCTTTGTTCTGCAGTGCATCCTGGTGCCATCTCTTCTCCAGGTAAGTGACTCCACATGATGTAGAAAAAAATAAAAAATTTTCAACAGCTCAAGCCTTCTTTCTCCGTTGCTTCATGGACCAGTTCTGATGCGCTCACTACGTAGCTCCACCCACAGCAAGCTGTGATTGGCTGTGCATTTTGGTAGAGACTGGGAAAATATTATTTACACCGTCGTGGTTTAAGTGGTAATGTGAGCATAAATTATTATTTAATTTTACGATTATCACATGCCCAGACCAATCAACAATGTGTCGCAAGGGTCTTGTATCGTTTCCCGTGGGACTCAGGGCACTGCACAGGGAACCCGTCAGTCGAGCATACAGTGGGCAATACGGAAATCTGCAGGTCTTTTGAACTGTTGGAGGAAACCGAAGGAAACACACCAAGCACAGGGAGAACATATAAACTCAATGCACACAGATCCGAGTCGGGAATTTTCGAACTGCTCGCTCGCGCAGCGTTAGGGGCGGAGTAACACACTCGGAGGACAGCGCTATCCGCTCCCTCCGTTGTGTGAGCTCACAGACACCCCTGACTGGCTGTAGAGCCGTGATTAACGTGGGAGCACTAAGTACCTCTCATCCCTCCCCTCTGAGAGAGCTCGGCCAATGAGCTCTCTCTAGACCTCCGGCTGCGAGAGGTTACAGCACCACCCGGGAATCAAACTAGCGATCTCCGGATGATAGGGCGAGCGCTTTTACCACTGCGCCACTCGGAGGCCATATAAGTGAACTTTTAACCAAAAGTAACAAAGTTCTGACTTTTTTTGTTCCCCACAGCTGGAAAAAAAAAATCCTTGCATCTGAAGCCCAACTCAATTTTCACACCCGCTGTGCCGTTTCTGCAGAATATCCGTTACTTGTTTCAAATTATTTGTTGTGGGATTTTTTCTATCCCTCAGTCATGCAGTCTGGCTGAAATGGCCTTTATTACCAGCGTTGCCTTGAAGAGAAGGCGAGCCATCCATCACAAGAGATTTCCACGGGAGAGTTCTGGGAATGGCCTAGAAGCGGTCTAGTCATCATTCCCGCATCCAGGCGTCACGTTCACACCCTGAGTTTGATTGGCGTTCTCTCGGATTGGCTGTCGGAGCCTTGCAGGCAGAAAAGTCTCCTGATTGACGGTTCTGATCTCGGCAGCGCTTTTGGTGTCACAACTTCCTGTGCCAACTCGGACGACTGCGCTAAGTGGTGTCTTCTGCTGAAAATGATCTTCCACCTTCATGTTAGTCCACTGCTGTCTTTAGGTTTTTCAGAAGAATTAAACAGTAAAGATTCATGGATGCTTTTGGCATTTCACTTTTTTTCATCACTAGTTCAGTAAGCTGCACGTAGTATTAAAAACACCGCAGTGCCTTTTTTTTTTTTTTTTTTTTTTTTTTTACAGCAGACCGGTGTAGTAATACACAGGGTTTAGGCTTCAGCCCAGCATCATATTAGACCCCATATTCCTGAGAAGTCCAGCATGGAGATGATTCAGTTATGATTGTTGTTTCTTTGGCTATCATAGAGTGCACCACTGTGGAGAGTGTAGGAAACCAGGATCTAAAGTAAAAATCAACCACGATAACCATGTATTTAATTACTTACAACCTAACAAACTCTGTAATATTTACCATATGTTAATAATAATAATAATAAAAACTCTCTTTATCTCATGCACTGATGAAGTGCTATAGTCAGAGCCCGAACAACCGAGTTACTATTGAGTATTGGTTGTGTTTATTCATTTATTATTGTTCATACTTTTATTTATGTTGAACAGCTTTTAAGTTCTTCACTTCTAGGGATCTTTTGGGAATCGTGGAAGAGAATCATGATCTCAGTTCACATGGAGAAAAAATTTATTCACATTTTAGTTTTGGGAATTTTTGGATGTAGAACCCTTCACAAAGGTTTTATACTTCAGACTGAACAACACCGCATGTAATGTGAGCCGTCCTGATGATCCTGAACTGATGATGCTGTGAAGCTACCAAATTCGGCTTAGCCAAGTTAGCACAAATCAGAGGAAATAAAAGAGATCTATTGGTGGTAGCTCCGGTGGCTCAGGCACTTGGTTGGTGGTTTTTGGATCCACGTCGTTCGGTTGCCACACCTCATACTACCACTGCATGCAGTGCTGGTCCTAAACCCGAAAAATGCAAGGGGGTGCTCCTTGCATGAGAGACAGGGCATCCGGCGTAAAACCTATGCCAAGTTGTGTGCAGATCGGATGGTCCGCTTAACAGGAGCAACCGAAAGAAAGTGTTATTACCTGTTAAACAGGAACAGAGCGACATCATCTTCCCGTTTCATACCTTTGAGCTCATGGAGGTCTCTCCAACATCGAAATGTGACCTGGAACAGAGGGCGCTCTCTGGTCTACCTGGCTTAAGCAGCGAGACCATCTGTGACTCCGTGACATCGCCTCTTCTGTGGAAAAAAGCAGGACTTTATCTCTGGAGCTCTCCGGCCAGCAGATGTTCAGACCAGAGGTGAACCAGGGAGAAGAGGGCGACCGAGAGCGTTCTCTGTGACTGGCCTGTGGAGGGGGAGCTCCTGGAGCCTGCCAGCCCGAAATAAAAATAAAGTTATCCCAAAGATCGAGCATTTAAACCTTAATTGCTCTGGAGTGGCCAAAGCTTAAACAGGCTTTAGTTCATCTTATATTGATGTCACTCTTTGCCCAGGTCTTATCTATTAACGTTTTTATACATAAGGAATCTTTTTTTTTTTGGTTTTTAGGATTTGGCTTTAGAATTTAGATTTTGGACTTAGAATATAAAGGTATATAAGTATATACACACGTGGACAAAATTGTTGGTACCCTTCGGTCAGTGAAAGAAAAACTCACAGTGGTCACAGAAATAACTTTAATCTGACAAAAGTAATAATAAATAAGAATTCTATGAATGTTAACCAATGAAAGTCAGACATTGCTTTTCAACCATGCTTCAACGGAATTATAAAAAAAAATGAACTCATGGAACAGGCCTGGACAAAAATGATGGTACCCCTAACTTAATAGTTTGTTGCACAACCTTTTGAGGCAATCACTGCAATCAAACGATTCCTGTAACTGTCAATTAGACTTCTGCACCTCTCTGCAGGTATTTTGGCCCACTCTTCATGAGCAAGCTGCTCCAGTTGTTTCCGGTTTGAAGGGTGCCTTTTCCAGACGGCATGTTTCAGCACATTTCTCTCTAGAATCCCTTGATAGTCTTGAGATTTCATTGTACCCTGCACAGATTCAAGACACCCTGTGCCAGATGCAGCAAAGCAGCCCCAGAACATAACAGAGCCTCCTCCATGTTTCACAGTAGGGACAGTGTTCTTTTCTTCATATGCTTCATTTTTCCATCTGTGAACATAGAGCTGATTTGCCTTGGCAAAAAGTTCCATTTTTGTCTCATCTGTCCATAGGACATTCTCCCAGAAGCTTTGTGGCTTGTCAACATGTAGTTTGGCATATTCCAGTCTGGCTTTTTTATGATTTGTTTTCAACAATGGTGTCCCCCTTGGTCGTCTCCCATGTAGTCCACTTTGGCTCAAACAACGACGGATGGTGCGATCCGACACTGATGTTCCTTGAGCATGAAGTTCACCTTGGATCTCTTTAGAAGTCTTTCTGGGCTCTTTTGTTACCATTCGGATTATCCGTCTCTTTGATTCGTCATCAATTTTCCTCCTGCGGCCACGTCCAGGGAGGTTGGCTACAGTCCCATGGATCTTAAATTTCTGAATAATATGTGCAACTGTAGTCAAAGGAAGCTGCTTGGAAATGGTCTTATAGCCTTTACCTTTAACATGCTTGTCTATAATTTTCTTTTGAATCTCCTGAGACAACTCTTTCCTTCGCTTCCTCTGGTCCATGTTGAGTGTGGTACATACCATGTCACCAAACAACACAGTGACTACCTGGAGCCCTATATATAGGCCCACTGACTGATTACAAGATTGTAGACACCTGTGATGCTAATTAGTGGACACACCTTGAGTTAACATGTCCCTTTGGTCACATTATTTTCAGTATTTTCTAGGGGTACCATCATTTTTGTCCAGGCCTGTTCCATGAGTTTATTTTTTAAAAATAATTCCGTTGAAGCATGGTTGAAAAGCAATGTCTGATTTTCATTGGTTAACATTCATAGAATTCTTATTTACTTTTGTCAGATTAAAGTTATTTATGTGACCATTGTGAGTTTTTCTTTCATTGACCGAAGGGTACCAACAATTTTGTCCATATTGTGTGTGTGTCACCTGGAATGGTTTTCCCAGAGGTGTCGAGTACTTACTGGCTGCTTTTCCTTCAGTCTCTGGTCCAACTCATCCCAAACCATTTAGGAGGTTCAATATGTGCTCTCCCAACACCATGACATCACCATCGCCAGCCCGAACCTGGTGTGGTCTTCTGCTTTTGAAGCCTGTCCAACTCACGGTGAGACATGTTGTTCATCCTTGCGTGCTTTTCTGCTCACCACGATTGTGAAGAGTAATTATTTGAGCTAGCTGATGCCCCGACTCTGACATGAGACTTTTCATCATTCCGATCTTTAATGTTGGCATTAACTGAAGCACTGTGCACGCTTATCTGACAGTATGATCATGTATCATCATCCTGATAGTACCTGCATTGTTCAGAACAGTTAACAGTAGCAGAAGGTCGCCACTTTGTTTGTTGCTCATCCCGACACATCTCCCACACCGCAGTCGTGTTTCAGTTGGCCTGGAGATGAGAGATCCCACTATGAGCAGCAGCACGTGGGCACAGTGATTTGTCATCCAATTAGCATCCAAGCTGCCTTCTCCAGGCCTCCGTGGTACGTGGTTGTGAGAACATGGTCCAAAAGCTTAAACGGCGGATTAAAGTTTGATGAAGTCGGGATCCGTGTGTCCAAAAGGAGAGTGTTTTAAAAAAAAAAAAAAATAAATAAATGTCTGTAGGCGTCGGCTGAGAAAACTGGAGTAAGCGCAGTAGCAGTATGATAGGGTACAAATAATAATAAATAAAAAAATTAACTCATCTGTGACTCGTGTGTGTGTGTGTGTGTATCCGTCAGGAGCATGGCATCGAGGCGGTCTTCTCCCCACACCCCTGTCCATCATGGACGCTGGACTGGGAGGGTTTGCCTGCTGCGGTCAACCCCACTGAAGGTACAGAGTGATCTCGTTCTTTATATACTGTGTGTGTGTGTGTGTGTGTGTGTGTGTGTGTGGTACAACACCTAGCTGAGATCTTGATCTTTTTAAAATGTAGTACCAGAACTTTACATTAGTTGTAAACACTTCCTCTGTAATTTCAATCAACCGTAAACTGTTTCCTGTTTGTTTCAGTGAACCTTTAACACTTTATGAACGCAGGTTTGTTTCAGGTTTATACGAGACATTACTCAATACCATCGAACGTCTTTAATATGTTGATTAGTCGATTAAAACCTGAATGCATTGGAGAATTAGAAAAGCTTCTGTATTGAGGAATTCGATGGCAGAGATTTAGGGCCCAAGCACTGCGACATCAGCGTTATTACGTCATAGTGTGTGAAGAGCCCTAATGCTTTTCTAAGGTTTATCATTATTTTATTTTTTCCATGTAAATATTTTCCCCATCATCCGGGCCCTGTTGGAGGTCTTAAACATGTTCACAAAAAACTTGACGCGTCCTGTATACGTTGGCACGCAGGTTGTAATCTGCCGCCATTAGGACGCCTGAGAGTCTGCCTTCACAGGAGCACGTAAGCAGGTGAAGCTCGCTCTGCACTTCCAGATCTCACTGAGCTGAACGAGTTTCACTATGCATGACGTACCGGAGCTTTACGGAGGTCTTAACATGCTCAAAAAGCAGACAGGTCATATTTGTGCGCCCGGGCTGCAGTGGCGCAGGTGCTTGGACCCGCTCATCATTGTGTGCAACTTTATTTATCGCTTTATATATTAACATGAAAACGCAGTATATGGACACCTGACCTGCACAAAGTCCGTTAGATGTCTGTAGTTAATGTAAATACCTAAATTATAACCAACAGTGGAAGATTTAAGTAATTCTGTCCGTACTGTTTTTATTTAAATTGCCCATCAACAACGCCGTACGAGAGGCACGCAGACGGAACTAAAAATACTGCAAATACAAAAGCAGCAACTCCTTTCCAACCACTTTTGATGAGATCAAAGCTCTGAATATCATCTGAATCCTGGTGCTGATCCGGTACGTACTGAGCAAAACCTCCGCAGGCTTCTGAAACACAGCGGTGGATTTTAGACCGCTGTTCCTCCCGCGTCCAGGTGGCTCATTTCTGCAGCAGAACCAAACTTTAATGCAGAACAGAGCCGTGATGATGTATCTCAGAGCCAGTTCAGTTATAAACATCAGATAAGAAGAGGTGAAACGCTAATTGTTATTTTTTTTATTATTCTACTTATTATAGGTCCGTGTAGATTTGAGGGATAATGTACAAAACTGTTCCATGTGTTATTTATGAAACTGTCGTACAGCATTGAAGTGGGCGGACATGATGAATCAGTTAGCTTTAGCCATTCAGAAACCTACGCACCATGTCCCTTATGTACTGTGTGTGTGTGTGTGTGTGTGTGTGTATCATAGGCACTTAATGCATCATTTTAATATGAAACGCACGCACACGTACGCCAGTGACGTGACATAGCTGAAGATAGATAAAGAAAGAAATCAGGGACGATCTGATCATTCTGATTCACACACACTCACATCTCATACACACTTCCATCATTGTTTTTGATTCTGTAAACCTTACGAGGTTAAGAGTTACGAGTGCTATACAAATCAAATGTTATTGAAAGGGGATTTACATTGTGTGTGTCACCTGGAATGGTTTTCCCAGAGGTGTCGAGTACTTACTGGCCGCTTTTCCTTCAGTCTCTGGTCCAACTCATCCCAAACCATCTCACCTGGATTTAGATTGGGTGATTGTGGAGGCCAGGTCACCTGATGCAGCGCACCACGTTCAGGATTCAGAGTCTGTTCACGCGCTCTACGTCTAACAAAGCGTTAGAACCAAAGCCCTCCTCAGGATTTGCACTCCTCAGACTAATGGACTTATTGGAGTTTTCCCCTGATCTAATGTCCATTCTTTGTAGCAGGTAGGGTTAAGAGCCTCGCTCAAGGGCCCAACAATGGCAACCCGGTCGAGTTGGGGCTCGAACCGACAACCTTCCGATCTGGAACTCGAAGCCTGAACGCTCTAAGCCACCACTGCAACAAGTAGACGCTGCCAGTCTCGGAGTAATGGCTTCTTTGCTGAAATCTGACGGTGAAGCCCTGACTCACACAGTCTCCTCTGAGCAGTGCATGTTGAAATATCAACTTAAACTCTGAGAAGCATTCAAACGTATCCTCTGCAGCAGAGCCAGCTCTCGGGCTTCTTTTCTTGGGACAGTTCGATGAGAGTCAGTTTGATGGGTTTTAGCGACTCCACTACTCCACAAAGTTCTTGAGGTTTTTCTTATTGACTGAAGTTTATTTGTCTTAAAGTAATGATGAATTGTTGTTGTTGTTTTTTGTCTATCCTTCTATATACGTCTCTGTACTCCAGACTGTTAATATGGACTTCTACAGTAGGTGTAGTAGCACAAATAACACAACTGATGGTCTAAAGCAGGGGCGTCGGCAGGTTCGATCTTACAGAGCCAGAGTCCTGAAGAGTTCAGCTCCAACCCTAATCAAACACACCTGAACAAACTAATCAGCAGGGATCTTCAGGATTACTAAGGCTACAGGCAGGTGGGTGTTTTTTTTTTTTTTTTTTTGTCGTCAGGGTTGGAGATTACTACGACTGAACTTGCCAACCCCTGGTCTAAAGAATGCCATGAGTCTGCCAAGCTGGCATCAGAGCCAAAGAGTTTGGACAAAGAGTGAGTTCTGACCAACGCACAGACCCAGACCTTTTTTTAAAGACAGACAGACAGACAGACAGACGTGTACGTGGGCTTCAACCCGAAATAATAATAATATCACTGATTACATTAAAGATCAGCAGATTATTTTCAGCTTTAACCTTTTAACTCTTTGATGTGTGTCCAAACTTTTGACTGGTAATGTATCTGAGTTTGATGGTGAATAAAGAGTGTCAAAGGTGAAATTGATAAATAGACACATTTATTTTGAATTTTGTGTGTGTGTGTGTGTGTGTGTGTGTGTGTGTGTGTGTGTGTGTGTGTGTGTGTGTATATATGCACGTCTTTTACAGGTTTTCTATGAGATATGGTTTTAGTAACTAGGGATGTTCATTACAATGCAGGAGGAGAAGCCAGAGCTCCAGCAGATGTGTGTTTCACTCTGTCGATGTTCTTGCATTGTTTTTGCTGTTGAAATCGTGTGTGTGTGTGTGTGTGTGTGTGTGTGGAGCCTGGGGCTCTGGGTTCTTCCACATCAGACAGGCAGCAGCTGTTCCACTTCGGCACTGCACAGAAGCGCACACATTCTCTGACTCACACACGCACTCTCACAACGGCGGTACATAGGAGGCACACCGCTGAGTGATAAGCCGGTTCCAGCGGCAGCCTGAGAAAACATTCAGTTACGGTGTGAAGCAAAAGGAGGCGCACAGAGCTAATGAGAAATAATAAAAGAATTAATTAATTAAACCCCGAGTGTTGCTTTCATTGTTTTAGTCAAATCTGTCTGCGAATTTCCGTGTCTGTTAAATCGAATCGGTAATTATAGAGCAGTAATATTTTAAACTATGTGTGTGTATGTATATATATAATATATATATATATTCATTTAGACCTTAATTCTTAGATTATTCTTGTCATTAGGATTGTTTTTATTGCTCTCATTAGTGCTCTTCAGATTGCTCTTCTATTATTCTGTAATCACGATGAAGCCGCCGTTTCCCAGTTTCCTCCCGCGCTACATGAATTCGAGAAACACAATGCAATCAGGGCCGGGGCAGGGAACCCGCGGAGATCGCTGTTTGAACCCCTTCCGCTCCGGATCGCTCGTGACAGCAGGTGCAGGCGGTTTGCGTCATGAGCGTTACTGTTTCAGAGGCAAATCTGCTGTAGATACAGAAGGAAAGGAGAAATCTGACAGGAAAATATTAGCAGTAACGAGAAGGAGAAAGAAACGCACCGTGCCGTTATATTATACGTGTTGGGAAGCATATATCGATGAACAGACGGATGGATAGTTGGATCGGGGCCGTGCGTCTGATGTGCGTTACCTCCTGATTGATATCAGAACACTTTGAACAGTTTGGAGGAGACCGCACGTCTTCATAATATCAGATCTTCTTGCAAATACGGTTCTCTAAATACACTCGGTGCACAGTATCTTTCCCTCTTTATCAGGCGGGTGATTTTCAGCTCCACTACCCAGTGGGAGACATGAAGAGAATCATGTTATATGCGACTCGAGCTGGAAAGCTAGAGATGATGATAATGTAGCGCGCTAGAACGTTCTCGCATGAATAAAACAGCAGCGGATATCCGTTTTTATTTGTTCTGATGGAGAACTCCGTGTCGCGGCTACACTTTTGTTCAGAGTAGAAAGGCTCGTCTTGTATGGCTTCGGGAGGTAAAGTACAGTAATCAAGCTTTTAGATCTCTCTTCTGGCAGTCACGTTTATTTTTCTTTCCTTTTTTTTAGTCTAAGAAAGACACTTTAAAATCATGTTAGAACACATTCCAATTTAATCAGTTTAACGAGGATGGAGAGCGAAAAGTCCCACTGCTGCAGTCGGTATTGAACACGTACAGTAGCTGCCTGTCAGTATTTATCATAGAGACAAAACCAAATAACGCTGGATACCAGGAACGGGGTGAAGAACTGCAGGGCTCGGGGTGTTTAACATTTACATATTCATAAAGATCAGATTTATCAACAGATTTATATAACAGGTTTACTGTCATTTTCATTGAAATTTGTTTTAGTGTCACTAAACTCTTTTTTTTTAACTCGAGGATTGTTTACATGAGCAACAATACGTTTTCTCGCTACTTTGATTTTATAATATATGTATATATACTCAAATCCTCCCACCTGACTGTAATATAACCCGGGTCGAGTAGATATTCGAGTAGTGTACAGTCGTGGACAAAAGTTTTGAGAATTACATAAATATTGGAAATTGGAAAAGTTGCTGCTTAAGTTTTTATAATAGCAATTTGCATATACTCCAGAATGTTCTGAAGAGTGATCAGGTGAATTGCGTAGTCCATCTTTGCCATGTAAATTAACTTAATCCTGAAAAAAAACTTTCCACTGCATTTCATTGCTGTCATTAAAGGACCTGCTGAGATCACTTCAGTAATCGTCTTGTTAACTCGGGTGAGAATGTTGACGAGCACAAGGCTGGAGATCATTACGTCAGGCTGATTGGGTTAGAATGGCAGACTTGACATGTTAAAAGGAGGGTGATGCTTGAAATCATTGTTCTTTCATTGTTAACCATGGTGACCTGCAAAGAAACGCGTGCAGCCATCATTGCGTTGCATAAAAATGGCTTCACAGGCAAGGATATTGTGGCTACTAAGATTGCACCTAAATCAACAATTTATAGGATCATCAAGAACTTCAAGGAAAGAGGTTCAATTCTTGTTAAGAAGGCTTCAGGACGTCCAAGAAAGTCCAGCAAGCGCCAGGATCGTCTCCTAAAGAGGATTCAGCTGCGGGATCGGAGTGCCACCAGTGCAGAGCTGCTCAGGAATGGCAGCAGGCAGGTGTGAGCGCATCTGCACGCACAGTGAGGCCAAGACTTTTGGAAGATGTCTGGTGTCAAGAAGGGCAGCAGAGAAGCCACTTCTCTCCAAAAAAAACATCAGGGACAGATTGATCTTCTGCAAAAAGTATGGCGAATGGACTGCTGAGGACTGGGGCAAAGTCATATTCTCGGATGAAGCCTCTTTCCGATTGTTTGGGGCATCTGGAAAAAGGCTTGTCCGGAGAAGAGAAGGTGAGCGCTACCATCAGTCCTGTGTCATGCCAACAGTAAAGCATCCTGAGACCATTCATGTGTGGGGTTGCTTCTCATCCAAGGGAGTGGGCTCACTCACAATTTTGCCCAAAAACACAGCCATGAATAAAGAATGGTACCAAAACACCTTCCAACAGCAACTTCTTCCAACAATCCAACAACAGTTTGGTGAAGAACAATGCATTTTCCAGCACGATGGAGCACCGTGCCATAAGGCAAAAGTGATAACTAAGTGGCTCGGGGACCAAAACGTTGAAATTTTGGGTCCATGGCCTGGAAACTTCCCAGATCTTAATCCCATTGAGAACTTGTGGTCAATCCTCAAGAGGCGGGTGGACAAACAAAAACCCACTAATTCTGAGAAACTCCAAGAAGTGATTATGAAAGAATGGGTTGGTATCAGTCAGGATTTGGCCCAGAAGTTGATTGAGAGCAGCCCAGTCGAATTGCAGAGGTCCTGAAAAAGAAGGGCCAACACTGCAAATACTGACTCTTTGCATAAATGTCATGTAATTGTCGATAAAAGCCTTTGAAACATATGAAGTGCTTGTAATTATATTTCAGTACATCACAGAAACAACTGAAACAAAGATCTAAAAGCAGTTTAGCAGCAAACTTTGTGAAAACTAATATTTGGGTCATTCTCAAAACTTTTGGCCACGACTGTATATAGAGTGTCACATAATCCACCTGCAGGTGTTCAGTGATACTAGAATGAATTTTAGTGAGATTTAAATCTGGTTAATTTCTACAAATCAGTAATGGTTTCTGCTTTAATTGCTGATATATTGTATTAATTTTCTCACGGTTTGACATTAACTCCTTGACAGCCATGTTAGCTGTAGTTCAAGCTGATTTCCACTAGGGGTGCTAACCTGGAAAATACAGCGTTACCTCTGCATACAAATTTAATTTAATTAAGGTGAAATGTTGTATTGTGAAACGCATTGTCCCATAGGAAATAATGTAAATGCAGATAATCCGTTCCAGCCACCCAAAAATAGTACGAATTTCCAACACTATAATCATATTTTTGCACATAGAAACAATCGTTTAGAAAAGACATGTAAATGAAGTAAAATATGAAATAAATAAACATTAAACCTCACTTAACTTTAATTTATGATTCCTCTTGGCACCGGCTGCTTTAAAAACCAAACTGAAAGCGGCTCCCTGTTCTTCTTGCTACCGTCCTTGATAACATTCTTGGGACACATGGTGCTACGTCTTCACAAAATTTTGTACAAAATGCAAATTTTTGTAAAAACTTATTAGATTGAATTCCAGTTTTTTTTTTGCTATGAAACAAGACCTTGACATACATGGAGTATTTTTTTTAAATCCCAATTTGAAAATAATAATTAGACTAGAGACTAGACAGGTAGATTTTCTGAAGATATGAGCGGTGCTTGCCGTAGCACAACAGGGGCCTCCGGGCCTTTTATAATGACCGTCTATGGGATCAGTTGCTAAGGTGCTCTAAAGTGGTTGCTACCTGGCTTGACAGCTTAAAGATGATTAACGATGACAGCTTAACGATGATCCTGAGAGACTGATTGGTTGCCCGAGTAAATTGAGCCCGTCCCCGTGTCTCTATGACAACGGGACCCACAGTTGGGTTCAGTTTCAAAGTTCCTATGGAAGTTACCGTAGCAGGGAACGCGACTGTGAGCACTTCCTGTTTCAGTGGAGAGGATCTTCACCATTATACATCAATGGGGCAAATTTGGGCAGGAGTGCAACTTGTACCTTATTGTGGGGTGTTTTCTGACTCAGCTTGCAAGTGTCTTCAAATGTGGTTCAATTTTATATTTCTGTAAAATTCCAGTTCTAAATTAGAATTTCAACAAAATTAATATAATATGATATAATATAATATAATATAATATAATGTAATATAATATAATAATGTCCACTCTGAACCTACTGTAAATCTGAATCTCTGTGCTACAGTAAGTAATTATCTATCTACATGAAGCAGTATTTACCTAAACCTGTTCATACGCGAGTTGTAGACGCAGACAGTCTGCCGACCCCGCGGTGTGCAGCCATGACTCTCTGTACTGCTCTATTATGTCTGTGTATTACTGTAGTAAGTCTCATTTTTCAGTCGTGTCTACACCCTACTCATTCAAAGAATTACAACAGACTTTTCTTTTTTCTTTATTCCCACGCAGATCCGTGTCCAGCCTCCGCACGCGTCTGTCCGTCCATCCGTCCGCTCCTCGCTTTAGTCTGGCACTGTAGTGTGCATCAGATCCAGGAGTGTTTTTTTCAGACACTGCAGAACAGAATGGGACGCTGAGCGTGGAGTACTTTCACAGATATCTCAGAGTGGAAAGTGGCTAGTCAGGAGATCCGGCCCACCTACACAGAGGAAGGCATGTTGTGTCTGTGTGTTAGTGTGTGTCAGGTTCCTGAGAGGTCGGACTGGTGGGCGTGACCGTTCAAAACGCGGCGCTCGGGGACTCCATTTAATATCGTTATTATTTTAGATTGCTGATGCTAGAACCATTAAGGATGCGGTTGTGATTTTTGTGTAGTAACACATCCGTGTACACACTCATGCTTGCCAGGTGATAAAAAAACAAAACAAAACAAAACTGTTCATTACTGTCATAAATTCTCTCCCTCTGCATGGGCTGCTCTTTCTGTCTCACTTCAGGCTACAAGTTAATAATGATTAGCCTTGGGTAGTTCTGGTAAGATCAGGGTTTAGCTGTGTGTGTGTTTGTGTGTGTGTTTGTGTGTGTGTGTGTTTGTTTCAGGGTGACCTCTCGTGAGCCGCAGTTTGCCAGCACGGGCTCTCAAAATTCCTAGCAGGAGCTGTTTTTTTATGACCTCTAAGTCCTGAAGGTCAGCTGTGGGTCTTTTTGACGAACCCGTCTATGATCATTCCTGACTACTGTACTCGGTCATGGGCAGGAACCTGCTGGGTCACATGACTATAAGGTGTTTTATGGATCAAGATTCTGTACCGGCCAACATCACCACATGAGTTTTGTCTCCTGGTTTATTCATGCATCGCCACAATGACTTTTACAATTTGATGTGATGAAAAGTTACAGTTTCTTTATATCTACATTGTTCACACGGCGTCCTGTGCAGTGGGAGTGAATTATTCAATGAAGTTTGTTTGTAACAGAAAAGAACAAACAAAATGTTTTTCAACAAAAACATTGAATCTGCATATTTACTGAATCGTGACAGTAACAGAATCGCACCGAGGTATCGTGATCTCATCGCATCGTCCACTTCCTGGTGATTCCCATCCCAAAGACCGTTCCTGTTCGTCTTTGCTCTGACTCTCACTTTAACCTTCAGCTGATTTTGTGATTGTCATGAAGTTTATTTCATTGCACCCTGCCCTTATAAAGCGCACATCACAGATCCTTTAAAGGGAACCTGTTATGCAACATTCACTTTTTAGTCATTTCTACACATTTCCAGTGTTCCAAAATATCCAGATATGAAACATTGCTCGTTTTTTGTCTCTTTTCTATGTTTCTATTGGCCGAGGCTAAAACAAGTAAAAATCCGATTTTTTTCCCCTAATGTAACCTCATATAAAGGGTCTACCCTACCCTACCCTGCGCTATCCTACCCTACCCTACCCTGCACTACCCTACCCTACCCTACCCTACCCTGCGCTATCCTACCCTACCCTACCCTGCACTACGCTACCCTGCGCTACCCTACGCTACCCTACCCTGCGCTGCCCTACCTTACCCTGCGCTACCCTGCCCTACCCTACCCTGCACTACGCTACCCTACCCTACCCTGCGCTACCCTACCCTACACTGCGCTACCCTACCCTACCCTGCGCTACCCTACCCTACCCTGCACTACCCTACGCTATCCTACCCTACCCTACCCTGCACTACGCTACCCTACCCTGCGCTGCCCTACCCTGCGCTACCCTACCCTGCGCTACCCTACCCTGCGCTGCCCTACCTTACCCTGCGCTACCCTACCCTACCCTACCCTGCGCTACCCTACCCTGCGCTGCCCTACCTTACCCTGCGCTACCCTGCCCTACCCTACCCTGCACTACGCTACCCTACCCTACCCTGCGCTACCCTACCCTACACTGCGCTACCCTACCCTACCCTGCACTACCCTACCCTACCCTGCACTACCCTACCCTACCCTACCCTGCGCTATCCTACCCCACCCTACCCTGCACTACCCTACCCTACCCTACCCTACCCTGCGCTATCCTACCCTACCCTACCCTGCACTACGCTACCCTACCCTACCCTGCGCTGCCCTACCCTGCGCTGCCCTACCCTGCGCTACCCTACCCTGCGCTGCCCTACCTTACCCTGCGCTACCCTGCCCTACCCTACCCTGCACTACGCTACCCTACCCTACCCTGCGCTACAGACGCCTTGAGATTTCATACACACTCAGAAAGCGTCCAGGTTTAAAGGAACCAAATGAGTTTGCAGATGTTTGACGGCCAGCAAACGGAAGAAGTGTTTTTTTTTCCTTCTTTGGATGTAAGTGCTTGCACAGCCACCTACATGGAGTTACATTCAGATGTTTGAGGATCGCAGGTGGGAGGGTTTGAGCTCCTGCTCTTATCATTAGGTCTAATGATCTGCTGCGGCTCTGCAGCTTATTGTTTAAAGGATGGCTGGATCTTTTTATGCTGCATCTTCTACATGTCGTGGGAGCTTTTAGAGGAGATTTGATTACGTTTGAATTTCCTTCTCTTTCACTTATTTTTCAGTGTCTGTAGTTTTTACACGAGCCGAGCCGAACCGAATGCTTCTTTGCGGAAGTCAGTTTTCCCAGCCGATCAGAATGCAGAGAAACAGCTTGGGAAGAAAAAAAACAGGGGCCTGTGTTGTAACCTGCTGGGTTATTATAAGGAGTTTTCCGTCATTCTGAGGCTTTTCCACTCCATGTTTTGGAAAAGGAAAGTTTTTTTCAGTGACTACACATTTATTGTCTGTTTAAATGATTTTATTCATCATGACATCCTCAGTGTTCAGTGTTATAAAATGTAAAATAGTTACACACTGAAGAAGACTAGTTTAGACGTTAACTATTCACTGCTAACCTACAGTACCTTTTTATCTTCAGCTTTTAAGAACCGGATAAACACTCCATGTCAGCCCAGGTATAAAGTTTTGTTAAAAGCCCATGAAGGTGGTTTAAAAGTTTCTCTGGTACACATCATATGAATATCCTGAAGTTTTATAATAACTTTAAAACGCTAACGCTTACAACTTCTGTATCTGAAGTTGCGCCTCAGACAGTCGGGACGATCCACACTAGAGCTACTTATTCTCAAAACCTGGGAATCGTCCCTCATTGAGAACGTAGACCGATGTGAAATGTTTAACACACACACACACACACACACACACACACACACACACACACACACGTTGTTGTTGTAACCTTTCCAGTGTGTCTATTTAAAACAAATACACACGTGGACAAAACTGTTGGTACCCTTCGGTCAATGAAAGAAAAACTCACAATGGTCACAGAAATAACTTTAATCTGACAAAAGTAATAATAAATAGGAATTCTATGAATGTTAACCAATGAAAGTCAGACATTGCTTTTCAACCATGCTTCAATGGAATTATAAAAAAAAATGAACTCATGGAACAGGCCTGGACAAAAATGATGGTACCCCTAACTTAATAGTTTGTTGCACAACCTTTTGAGGCAATCACTGCAATCAAACGATTCCTGCAACTGTCAATGAGACTTCTGCACCTCTCTGCAGGTATTTTGGCCCACTCCTCATGAGCAAGCTGCTCCAGTTGTTTCCGGTTTGAAGGGTGCCTTTTCCAGACAGCATGTTTCAGCTCCTTCCAAAGATGCTCAATAGGATTGAGGTCAGGGCTCATAGAAGGCCACTTTAGAATAGTCCGATGTTTTCCTCTTAGCCATTCTTGGGTGTTTTTAGCTGTGTGTTTTGGGTCATTGTCCTGTTGCAAGACCCATGACCTGCGACTGAGACCCAGCTTTCTGACACTGGCCAGCACATTTCTCTCTAGAATCCCTTGATAGTCTTGAGATTTCATTGTACCCTGCACAGATTCAAGACACCCTGTGCCAGATGCAGCAAAGCAGCCCCAGAACATAACAGAGCCTCCTCCATGTTTCACAGTAGGGACAGTGTTCTTTTCTTGATATGCTTCATTTTTCCATCTGTGAACATAGAGCTGATGTGCCTTGGCAAAAAGTTCCATTTTTGTCTCATCTGTCCATAGGACATTCTCCCAGAAGCTTTGTGGCTTGTCAACATGTAGTTTGGCATATTCCAGTCTGGCTTTTTTATGATTTGTTTTCAACAATGGTGTCCTCCTCGGTCGTCTCCCATGTAGTCCACTTTGGCTCAAACAACGACGGATGGTGCGATCTGACACTGATGTTCCTTGAGCATGAAGTTCACCTTGGATCTCTTTAGAAGTCTTTCTGGGCTCTTTTGTTACCATTCGGATTATCCGTCTCTTTGATTTGTCATCAATTTTCCTCCTGCGGCCACGTCCAGGGAGGTCGGCTACAGTCCCATGGATCTTAAATTGCTGAATAATATGTGCAACTGTAGTCACAGGAACATCTAGCTGCTTGGAAATGGTCTTATAGCCTTTACCTTTAACATGCTTGTCTATAATTTTCTTTCGAATCTCCTGAGACAACTCTTTCCTTCGCTTCCTCTGGTCCATACATACCATGTCACCAAACAACACAGTGACTACCTGGAGCCCTATATATAGGCCCACTGACTGATTACAAGATTGTAGACACCTGTGATGCTAATTAGTGGACACACCTTGAATTAACATGTCCCTTTGGTCACATTATTTTCAGTATTTTCTAGGGGTACCATCATTTTTGTCCAGGCCTGTTCCATGAGTTTATTTTTTTAAATAATTCTGTTGAAGCATGGTTGAAAAGCAATGTCTGACATTCATTGGTTAACATTCATAGAATTTTTTTTTAATTATTACTTTTGTCAGATTAAAGTTATTTCTGTGACCATTGTGAGTTTTTCTTTCATTGACTGAAGGGTACCAACAATTTTGTCCACGTGTGTATCTGTGCTGCCTCTTTATGTGTCTTGTTTTGGGAAAATAGCTGGTGGAGCGGAGAGCCGCGAGCCGAAAGAGTGTCGTACCACCTTTTTTTTCCCCTGATGAATATCGTGAACATCATGAGTAAGAGACGGCTCTAAAGAGGGGCTTTATAAAGAAAAGATATGCAAATATATGACTTTTTTTGCATGCACATACACTAGAGACTCTCCAGAAATGATAGAAAAAAAAGAGTTTCATAATGGGTCCATTAAAAATGTTTCATGTGGGCCGTTCAAGTCAAAGCAGGACTTTTGATTGTACAGAATAACAGAACGCAGTTCCGAGAGTAAAACCTTCCTTTATTTCTCTATATAATCTAAACCCTGCTAAATAATTTCAATCATTCTTTTGATTGTGTGAAGCTACTTTGCAACAATGTCAATTGTTAAAAGCGTTATACAAATAAAATACAATTAAATTGAATTGCTACACTAATGCACTCATCCCAGTGTTTCACTAGCGCTTGGACACCAAGGTAGGAGGTTTTCTGTTCGGACTGTCTGTCTGATTCACCTCTGTAACGCCGGCCTCCCAGGAACTCCTTTAACGGCCCAAACATGTGTAAATGTCTTGTATTGAGGTCAGGACTGTACGGGAACGTGGTTCCTGTAATGTGCAGGTGCTGTTGGTGAACTAGTGTGTGTACAGATTTTCAAGGAACAATCGTTCCACTCGCTCACAGTTCACAGGAACTGAAAAAAAAAAATTAATTAACAAATTTTCAATTTTCTATCTAGTGCACTGTATAGGTTGCATAATCTTATCCACATGTATACGATAAACAGGAAGCCGTTTGGTGTTTAACTGTTTAGTGGATTTTTTATTTATTTATTTTATTTTATTTTATTGATTTTTTTTACAAAAGATCCAATAAAAAATCTAAAATGGAGAAAAAAATATCAGCGGTGGAACGACTTGTTTAACGTTCATAAATGAAAGTCATCTGTAATGTTAATCTTCGTTATGAAATGAATATCGCCCACTCTGTAGTGTCGTATACAATATAGAAAAACTCTTGATATTTCAAATCTGAATGTAATTGTAAAAGGAAAAGTCTCCATGTGCTGTTTTTTTTTATTTCTCTCATTTTTTGGAAGTGAAGTAACATGAAAAACTCCTAGAAAAAAAAAAAAAAGAAAACGTGAAAAGATGCGATATTTCCTCAAATCGCTCTCACTCCTGCACAGCTGCTTTGAGCCCCAGAGCCACCTGGGAAATGTGCTGCACTGCGGAGTGTCAATGGTGTGTCACTGTGTGTGTGTGTGTGTGTGTGTGTGTGTTTGAATGAATCAGGCTGGGTCTGCTGCCCATGTCTGTCTCTTTTCTTTCAGCGTATGTCTGTCTGAGGCCATTTGTCTTGACTTTTAGAGGTTATGAAATGCCAAAGGGCAGAAGAGGAGATTGAGGGAGCTGTGGATGGGCCGGAGCTAGCGGTGAGGAGGAGGCGCGGGGGCAGAGAGACTCGGGACCTTGTTATTGGACCGCCAGGCAAGCGTGGCACGATTAGAGATAACATTTTGTGATGTGGAAGTTGGCAGTCGGGGCTGTTTGGAAGGAGAGCGTTTCTGTGTAACTGTTAGCATTTCCTCTCCGTGACGATGCACTGCTACGCTATGAAGCTTTACACATCTGCACACACACACACGTACAGTAGATGACGACCTGCCACATGAAACTCTGCAATCTGCCAGCGTTTTTCTCCAAAGCGTCTGGTAGTGTCTACCTGCTTGAGGGTGGGTCATCACTTAGAAGTTAGAGGTTCTTTAAAAGCTGGAGATGATGTTGGGGAGCTTCAGAAGAACAGACGATGGTAGTCAATGCTTAAGAAGGAGAAAAACCCTTCAAAGTCCTCCAGAACCTTACAGTTCATCTGCTCAGCTTCCTTTTATATGTCTGTCTGTCTGTCTGACTCACACGAGTATCAGTGATTTTTAAAAACAAAGCAGAACCGATTTCCTTCCTCCCAGGAACTCTTTTAATTAACGTTTAAGTGGCACTGATCCATGTTGGCAACATAACATAGGTCGACGATGGTGATGGTATGGAAGTCTTGCTGGTGTGTGTTAATGGGAAGACGTTTTGGAAACGTCACATAGAACAAAAGTTACGGGAATATGGGAAGGACTTCGCAAAAATGTAGAACTCTCAAAATGTGCATAATATTTATTATATTTTGGTCATAGAAACAACCGAAAACAACAGTTGAAACATAATTAAGTATAACTGTGCTAATTTTTTGCTCAGTCATGTTTGTACAGTTGGTTGAAATGAACTAAAATTCACTTCATCATGTTGCCTGTTTTTGTGCTGAAAAAAGGATGGGTCACTCTGTGTGTGTTTATTAAAAAAAAAAAACAGTAAAACAAATAAGGGCTAAAATCCTCAGAGCTTTAAGGGCTTCTGTCCCTTTCCTTTAATGGGAAAGAATGATGATCATCTAGAGAAACAGGGAGTTTTTACTCTCATAACTGTGTTCTGTTTTTCTGCACAGTCAGAAGTCCTGGTTTGACTCGAACGTCCCTCGTACTGTAGATTCAGCTCAATATTAACCTGAGATTCATTGTTGTGTAGCTCTATACATTTTTTCCCCCCGGTTTTTTTTTATTTTTTTATCCTCCTGAGAGTCGCAGGACCTCCGGAGCTTATTACTGCCTTATTACTGCTCAGGACGTCAGACGCTCCCAGGAAGATTTTGTTAAAGGAACTGATACAGAAGCTCGCTGTGAGAATGAAGAGCGTCCTTTTCTCCAATCACAATCAGTGCAGCGAAGCTGGAGGCCCCCGGGGCCTCCTGGGAAATGTGAAGCTCTTGTGTATTTTTGGTATGTGTGTGTGTGTGTGTGTGTGTGTGTGTGTGTGTGTGTGTGTGTGAGGATTAGGGAGACGCTCCGGACCTGCTTGTCTGCTTTCCTCTGGTATCTGACTGTCTGAGGCGGTTTATCTCTAAATCTTTACAAAGGAGTAAAGGTCAGAGGAGGAGAAGAGATATTTGAGATATTTAGGGAGCAAGAAGCGGTAATGAAGCCTTGAACAGGAGAGGTAGTGGTGGGTGAGACGCGAATCCTCCAGTGGCTTATTACGGCCTTCATCACGCACGGCCTTGTGGAGACCGCCGGCGCTCGGGTGTGTTACGGAAAAGCCGCGCTGGGATCATGATGCAGAGCGTTTGCAGAGTTTTTGAAAAGCAGGGAAAGAAAAAGTGGCCAAAGTGAATCAAAGAATTAAAATGACTGTGATTTCATCCCTCAGTGAAAATTCACCCGTGTTTTTATATAGAAATGTGTATAAAGTTCAGTAAATACCCTACATATGAACATTCGAGTTACGAACTTTCGAAGATACGAACATGCGGAAGTTAAATCATACGTCTGGTGTACATTGACACGTGCGTGTGTGTTGACATGTGCGTGTGTGAACGTGCCAATTGTTTTAGTATCCCAGTACCTAGGCCTTTTTTTTTTTTTTTTTTTTTTTTGGGCTTACGAACAAATTGGACTTACAAACGAGCCCTCGGAACTGAACTCAGAACTCGTTTGTATGTAGGAGACCCACTGTGTGAAATTTTCCATAAGGTTTTAATTAGTGTTCTGCCTCAATTTTCCATAATCTGAACACTCTTAAGACTTATAATCCGTGTGTGTTTAATATTTAGCAACATATCCGTTTAAGCACGTTACCGCTGTGTTTTTCTCTCCCAGCTGCGACTGCGGTTCTCCTCCCGGCTCGTCTGCGTCATCCGGTTCGATTAATTGAACTCGGTTATTAACTTAAATGGGGGAAAATTGATGTAGCTCAGTTTCGCATGGCTGTCAGAGCAGACTTGTATGTTTTGTTAAGCTCAATTATAGGTTAATTGTTTTTTTTTTTTTTTTTTGGTAACTCTCATGGCATCTCAGAAGCTACCGCTGAGTTTCAGTACTTGCTGAAATGTTTGAGTCATCCTTTGAGTCTATGCGCATGAACGGGAGGCTTAGGCTTGTCGCTGGAGCCAGTGGATGAATAATTATGGCCCAGATATGTGTGTTTTTCCTCGTGTCAGTAACGGTGCTGTGCTTGTTCTGACAAGTAATTATGAGACTGCACCTGCGGCCTTTTTGTGTGTTTTTCTGCTTGAAGTTACATGATTAAGGTTCTTTTATCGTCTACATTAAGTGCCGGGTGAAGTCTTCAGCTTTAAGCCGTGTGAACAGGACCGCTTGGTATAAATGTGCTAGCGGGGTGAAAAATAATTAAAAAAATAATAATGATAAGATGGGTTTAAATTTGTTGAAAGCAGAGTAACGCCATTGATGGGTTTAAGTAGAAAGACGATTCGAGGCTGCGGCCGATTATGTTTTATTTATATATTCCCTGTGATTCAGGGCTAATTTATGTAATCCTGCTTCACTGAAACTCATTCAGCATCACATCAAGTCATCACAGTATATATACAGTATAGAAGGCATCTGACCTAAGAAGGCAGACTTTGAAGCAGTATTTGGAATTAAAAAGACCGGCACATTTCCAGTACATTCTCTAAATAAATTGTGTGAATGCAACGAGATCTTGTACAACTTCTCCCTTAACTCGCAAGAAACAGGAAATAAGTAGTAATGACGGCGTGGACCAGTTAATGATATCGGGTTCTCATTCACTTGTATTCATGCCCATATCTACATCTATCTCATCAGGTCTTGCTTAATGGCCCAACTTGGTAGTGCTGGGCTTTGAACCCATGACCAGTACACCAACGTATTAAGCACTGAGCTGTCCTTGTTTCAGCTTACTCTCTTTATTTATTTTTTTGCCAAAAATAAATGTACCATCTGTGAAATCTAATCTGAGTTCTGTAAAGTAGTTATACATCTAAACTAATAGAATTACTCAGCCTTCAGTGTACCTGCATGTTTAATATTGTTTAATCGCCCAGCCAGGTAACTCTCCGAAATAAATAAATCCTGAGTAATTAGAAACTGGTTATAAAAAATAATGTTAAAAAGCTAAAAGAATAATTAAACCTGCGCAGCCAGATAAGAGTGTTTAAATTAAATAATAAACGTATAAAAGTTTTTGTCCGGGCATATCTGGATATTCATTGGAAAGGAATTGTGCATGATCATCTAGCTAACATTAGTTGACTAAAATTGGTTAGGAAATGTGTAACTTGGGGCAAACGTTATTTTAAGGAACATGTTGTTAAAGGCGTTCACCCTCAGGCACGTGACCCGAACTAATTCAACTGTAGTACTGTAGGTATCTGTATCAACCTAAAACAATGTCTATGTTGGCTTACATGAAAATGTAACCATGGAGACGTGATGTGACGTACAGCACCAGTCCAGAGTTTGGACACAAGTTCTATAATCTAGGGCAACACTGGATTTGTTCCACAACTATGAAATAAGACAAGAAGAAGAACAGCAATAGTCAGTTGTTATTTTCAGACATGAAAGTCGGCTGTTCTGGATCGGTTCCTACAAGAACAGTGTTGTGTCGAGTGTGTTTGTAAACCCCATCGAGCTCCATGATGAAACTGTCTCTCATGAAGACCTTCCCAGGAAAGCGAGACCAAAACTTACTGCTGCAGAGGAGAAGTTCATTTAGAGTCACCAGCCTCAGAAATCACCAATTAACAACCAAATAAACAGCAAATAAAAAACTAGAGGGGGGTGTACAAACTTTTGACTGGTACAGTAGTTATAATGATCGAACTGGTCTGTTCTAGCTGGAATGAACATGATCTTGTGTTTTTGACCACATGTGCATCCATGTGTGTGTTTTGTGTTCATGCATCCTGTCCATGTCGTGTTGTTCTAACACATTCAAATACGTTACACACACACACACACACACACACACACACTGAGCTGTACGTAATAGGTATTATAGGTAATGTTTCTGTGTTGGTGGTAATCGTGTAGTAAACGTGAACCAGCGTCCACTGATTGCTAGATTATTCTATAACAGAGTTCATGTTGAACTGCGGCACATGGATGAGAGTTTAAAGACTGAAATTCCCTTTTTAAATGTATTTTTTAAAAATAAATTGTCTAAAGAAAAGATTAATTGTTTCACATTTTCAGCAAGCGCTCTGAATATTTTGAAGAGGGGCGCGGGTCATCAAGACGGCCATGAGAATCTGACACACACACACACACACACACACACACACACTGTAGTTTATTTAGAAAGACGGTTTTCATCACCACTCATCACGTCTGAGAGTTTGCTCTTCCAGTTTCTGCTCTTTCCATTTCATTACCTCTCTTTCTCCCAGATCCTCCTCAGTGCAGACTTTACTGAGCCTACAAATTAGAAACTCTTCATTCACCCAATCTGATTTCTTTGCCATCTTTAAGTGTAGCTATCCTCACTCTCTCTCTCTCTCTCTCTCTCTCTCTCTCTCTCTCTCTCTCTCATATCTCCACTTTTCCTCGCACTCCAGGCGTCCTCCATTCCGTAGTCCTAAGAGGGCTGGTTTCAAGGACACCCACCTGCACCTGCTTCATCTTTTTTTCTTTCTTTCTTTTTTTCACTCCTCCTGTAACAGAATCCTCTTTAATCATGTAAGAGAGAGAAAAAACATCCCTTAATTGATGAGACCCTCGGGTAGTTTGTCCCGTTTCTTTAGTTTATCTCTGAAGGTTAGTGTGATGTCGTCTCCTGGTCACTGGGTTCATGGTTTGCTTGTTTCCTTTTGATTACTGATTGTTCGGCTGCGTTTGTGAAGTTGTGTACATTTCCGAGGAGCTCTCTAAGGGCTCTCAGCATGTTCTGTTCATTCCTCAAACTCTTTATCTTCTGCCTTTGAAAAAAAAAAAAAAAAAGCCTGTAGTCTACTGTATGTAAAAAAAAAATCCGGTGAAGATGAATGTTTAAGATTCCACCATTTTCACAACCATATGATACTTAACATTTCTCCCTTCATCCTTTACAACAGCATTTCATCTTCTACAGATTGTCCTGATCACAGGACGTCACTCACTCAGTCTCGCGCCGGGCGTCACTCACTCAGTCTCGTGCCGGGCGTCACTCAGTCTCTCCCCGCTGATTTGCTCCTGGGGTTTTTACCCACTAGCGTACAATTATTTCAGAATCTGCTGAAATTATCTTTTTAACTTTTCGACAACTGATGTGACTTGTGCGATAGTTTCTAATGGGGTCCAGTTCATCATTAGAGACCAGAACCTACTGGACATCTCTGGCTGATGAGATTTTCCATATAGAGAGCACAGGTTCAACACCACCCCCCTCACCAGTGTCCACCTGCTTAAACAGAACCATATCCTACGTGTCGAGGTGCCCTGTGTTTTTATTATTTATAATATGAATGTTTCAGCCACGCCCACAGTGACAGGCAACCACAATGACATCACAGATGGCATCGAATGCATTTAAGCAGCAAAATGTTAGGGTTCATGAGATACCAGGTGCCAAAGAATATCACTGGCTTTGCAGCACACACCCACTTGCCGTCTGTCTAGTGTTCCTATTTTTTAACATATTTTAATCTTGGCTCGTGCCACAGCCAGGTTTCATGAAGCTACACATCGAACAATTAATGCTCGGACTGCTGCTATAGATTTTGTTAAAGAATTGACAACGTGATTAGTTTTATGTCAATTGATGCCAAATGTGCAAACACTAACTGTGTATACTCTTCTTTTTGTTTACGTATTCATCCTGCGATTTGCTCATCATTCACTATGTACTTTCCCCTCCATTAAAATTTTTTTTTTGTCCTTCCCCCAACTCCTTAAACATCACATTTGTTTGGTTGTCTTTATAACTGAATATTCAATAAAAAAAAATGTAAAAACGATCCTACTTGCTGTTTCTGCTGGAGAATCCCGTCATGGTGGGTGAATGCGGAGTCGTGTCTTGAACTGCCCTGTTATACTGTACTACGATACCACACCCCCTAATACCTTACTGTAGAAATGGACATTAGCAAACATAGCTGAGAGAGAGAGAGAGAGCTGAGCTCACCTGTTGTGACATGTGACAACATCCAGGGTCCTTTAGTTCCATCCGTTTGACCATTTATGGATTTCCCGGGGTTTGGGCGGAGTCGGCTCCTGCCAAGATGACAACCTGAGCTCACACAGCTGAGCTTCCGAAGTGTTTCTTATTAAAAACCTCCGGGTGACGTGTCAGAGGGTTCGTCCAGTTCGGTATACTCTGTGGGTGAACACAAGTCGTCAGATAATTCTAGCAGGTTTTCCAGTAGAGATGATGATGAACTGTGCACGAGTATATTGAGACACGGTTTGTGAACACCAGTTAGTCTAACCTGCATGTCTTTGGGCTGAGGGAGGAAACTGGATTACCCAGAGGAAACCCACCAAGCACGGGGGATAACAAGCAAAACTCCACACACACACACACACACACACACACACGCGCGGTGCCCGAGACGGGAATCGAACCTATGAATAGATTTGCATCCATGCTATTAGCGCGCACTCATTTCATTTCCTGGTTCCAATTCTGCTGCTATAAAGCTGATTAATTAAAAAGACTTTTTTTTTCCTTTAACCCTAGTTCACCAGCGCTGCCCGTACTTCCAGAGCTCAGTGTTGTGAGTCACGACTCCGGTGAGACTCTGAGTACGCTAGCTCTGGACGGTTCCCGCGCCGCGCCGCTCAGCTTTTTTCCTTCTCTCTGGAACACCAGATTCAGCTGCTCGGCTCATTACTCAGCCCTCCTGGGCTGTAACAGGTGTTTTAGATTCGGGGGGAAAGAACGCTTCACTGTGCACCGCTTGAGCATCGCCACCTTGGGCATTATGAATGTCCTGCTCGTACAGTAGGCCCTGCAGAAGTTAAACGCTGACTCGGTGGAATTGTAACTTTGAGACGGTGTTCACAGAGAGCCTGGCTAGAGTAAAGCTTTTGATTGTTTTGTCTTAAATTCTACACTTTTATTTCAGTATTGTTGAATTTTTTAATCTGATCGATCGCTAATTAGCAGTGTTGATTAACGGTAGATTTGATGGTACAGTAGTTATGTCTACAGGATGGGCCATTTATATGGATACACCTTAATAAAATGGGAATGGTTGGTGATATTAACGGTGGCCATTTGGAAGTCGGCCATCTTGGATCCAACTTTTGTTTTTAGGAAGAGGGTCATGTGACGCATCAAACTTATTGGGAATGTCACAAGAAAAACAATGGTGTGCTTGGTTTCAACATAACTTTATTCTTTCATGAGTTATCTACAAGTTTCTGACCACTTATAAAATGTGTTCAATGTGCTGCCCATTGTGATGGATTGTCAATGCAACCCTCTTCTCCCACTCTTCACACACTGATAGCAACACCGCAGGAGAAATGCCAGCACAGGCTTCCAGTATCCGTAGTTTCAGATGCTGCACATCTCGTATATTCACACCATAGACAATTGCCTTCAGGTGACCCCAAAGATAAAAGTCTAAGGGGGTCAGATCGGGAGACCTTGGGGGCCAATCGACTGGCTCACGACGACCAATCCACTTTTCAGGAAACTGTTCATCTAGGAATGCTCGGACCTGACACCCATAATGTGGTGGTGCACCATCTTGCTGGAAAAATTCAGGGAACGTGCCAGCTTCAGTGCATAAAGAGGGAAACACATCATCATGTAGCAATTTCAAATATCCAGTGGCCTTGAGGTTTCCATTGATGAAGAATGGCCCCACTATCTTTGTACCCCATATACCACACCATACCATCACTTTTTTTGTTCCAACAGTCTTGGCGGGATCTATCCAATGTGGGTTAGTGTCAGACCAATAGCGGTGGTTTTGTTTGTTAACCTCACCATTCACATAAAAGTTTGCCTCATCACTGAACAAAATCTTCTGCGTGAACTGAGGGTCCTGTTCCAATTTTTGTTTTGTCCATTTTGCAAATCGTGTGCGCCGATCTGGGTCATCCTCGTTGAGATGCTGCAGTAGCTGGAGTTTGTAAGGGTGCCATTTGTGAGCAGCTAATATCCGCCGAAGGGATGTTCGACTAATGCCACTCTCCAGTGACATGCGGCGAGTGCTACGCTGTGGGCTCTTGCTGAATGAAGCTAGGACAGCCACTGATGTTTGTTCATTAGTGACAGTTTTCATGCGTCCACATTTTGGCAAATCCAACACTGAACCAGTTTCACGAAACTTAGCAAGCAGTTTGCTAACTGTAGCATGGGAGATGGGTGGTCTCGTAGGGTGTCTTGCATTGAAATCTGCTGCAATGACCCGGTTACTGCGTTCACCAGATATCGACACAATTTCGATCCGCTCATCACGTGTTAACCTCTTCGACATGTCAATGGCTGTGAACAAAGAGAAACTTGTAAATAACTCATGAAAGAATAAAGTTACGTTAAAACCAAGCACACCATTGTTTATCTTGTGAAATTCCCAATAAGTTTGATGTGTCACATGACCCTCTTCCTATTGGAAAAACAAAAGTTGGATCCAAGATGGCCGACTTCCAAATGGCCACCATGGTCACCACCCATCTTGAAAAGTTTCCCCCCTCACATATACTAATGTGCCACAAACAGGACGTTAATATCACCAACCATTCCCATTTTATTAAGGTGTATCCATATAAATGGCCCACCCTGTAGAATAATAACTAACAGGCTTATTTTAATGTGATTACGGTATGATTTCCGTGTTACACAGCAGGTCCACTAATCTGGCTCGAGCAGGATTGCCTGGTATTTCCTGTAACTGCACTCGGAATATTTTTCCCCTGATTTTTGAAATAAGTCTGAGCTTCGTCTCGATCGCTGAGGTTTTTTGCCATGAGAAAGTCTTCAGGACGCATTGTTATTTTTAATTTATTATTATTATTTTTCAAGAAATAGATAAAATAAAGGCTCGTCAGTGAAGGATTGTTTACAGCTGTTATAATATGAGCGATGACCGGCGCTGACTGGGACTGAAACTCTCCAGGTCGTGCTGATGTAGTAGAATAATCCACCTAGGGACCGGCCATATGGACTGGAGTATTCTCTCTAAAGCAGCTTGTGCCGTTGCGTTTCCTTCCTTACGTGATTAATTACCGAAATACTTAATGCGCTCGGATCCCGAGGGGGACGCTTCCGACCTTTTTAGCGCTCCCTGGGGTCTGTCGCATGCTCACTTTCCTGCACCTGCACCCTTTTTACAGCTTTTCTGGGATTAAAGTGCTTTAACCCAAGAACCTCTGAGAAAACAAATGTGTTTTTGAAATGGTGCCGGTTTCTAGGCCAGAGGAAATGGGTGTTTGCCCTTTTTGCTTTAATGCACCTTATTTTTTACTTTGATGGACACCATCAAGGTCAAACACCATCATCAAGTGTTAACCTTCTTGTCCTGCTTCACACGGGATCTGCCATTGACGTCATTTTATTTCTGTGATGTTGGTTTTAAAGTGCGTTGGCCGTGCCATAGTGAGGTCCTTGTACTGTTTTAGGTGACTTTTGAATTTCAGCCTGATGAAAATCCAGGGAAAGAATAATAATAATAATAATAATAATAATAATAATAAGAAAAGACCTAAATGTCACAAGCTATATTCATAACCACACGCTGAAATAAATAACGTCAGAATGAAGCGGCTGAACAAAATGATGGTGGAGGCACCATGTGACTGATTACTTGACCAAACAACAGTACATATTTACTGAAACCTAGCAATTTTTTAAATAAGTTAATAACAAAATTCCAAAGAGGCCATTTGGTGCAAATTATGAGTAAACACCAAACATGCACAAACAATGTTGCAGGTGTACATACTTACTGTAACACTCAATACTTAGAAACCTTTAATTGCATAATAACTTTCGTGATTAATGTAATTCAGCTGGAAACAATTGACTGAACTGATGATACAGTGAGAAGCTTCTCGTTTCTTAAACAAATATAGCAGGAGGTGTGTACCATGGTCGTGGAAAAGATGTTTTTATTCGGGTCACATTACTGAGCTGCATTAAGCAAAGAAAACAACTAACGGGATGATATTACTGGAATTGGGGAAAGAAGTGTTTAAGGCATTATTTAATCCGTAAACCTATAAGGCATCTTATTAAATGCTTAAATTAAATGACCGTGATATGAGATGACTTAAACGTGTGATCATTAAAGATCAACAGTAGAAATCAGAGCCATGTTTAATAGTGAAAGTAAGAGCCTCAGTTTGCAAGAGAGCATAAAGACTGGACTTTATGAAAGTAGAGTACATGGCCAGGCTTCCATTCCTCCAGTCTAAATGATGTCTGGAACCCACAGTGTACCGTAGGCTCCTGAGTGTTATGTACCTTGCAGGATCCGTAATAATGGGTAACCAACATTTAAAAACAATTATTAGGAGCACGGCTTGCTTTACGTGGTTTTGTAACAGCTAATAAATACGAGGCAATTTTACAGGACTAGGTTCACAAACATGACTTCCAGGATGATAATGCTCCTCATGCATACTTCTAACATCTAACCAGGCGTTCTCTACGTCTTCTTCATTCACCAGATTAAAACATTTCTGAAGTTCTGTTTCACAAACTTCCTCTTCCTCCCCTAAGACTGGAGCTGGGAGATGATGTTCTGAGGATGAAGACTGGACCTGGGAGATGATGTTCTGAGGATGAAGACTGGAGCTGGGCGATGATGTTCTGAAGATGGAGACTGGAGCTGGGCGATGATGTTCTGAGGATGAAGACTGGAGCTGAGCGATGATGATGATGTTCTGAAGATGAAGACTGGAGCTGGGCGATGATGTTCTGAAGATGAAGACTGGAGCTGGGAGATGATGTTCTGAGGATGAAGACTGGACCCGGGAGATGATGTTCTGAGGATGAAGACTGGAGCTGGGCGATGATGTTCTGAAGATGGAGACTGGAGCTGGAAGATGATGTTCTGAAGATGAAGACTGGACCTGGGAGATGATGTTCTGAGGATGAAGACTGGAGCTGAGCGATGATGATGATGTTCTGAAGATGAAGACTGGAGCTGGGAGATGATGTTCTGAAGATGGAGACTGGAGCTGGGCGATGATGTTCTGAAGATGAAGACTGGAGCTGGGAGATGATGTTCTGAAGATGGAGACTGGAGCTGGGCGATGATGTTGGTGCTCCAACATCTAACCAGAACCATTCAGGAATAATATTCCATCATTCCAGGAGGATTGAAGCTGACCTGCTCTGCTTTGTCCATCCACTCAGCAGTAGCAGTAACATGGAGAAGGTGCTGCTCCACTGTCCAGTGTATTTCTGCAGGAGGTGTGAAGAGAAGATTCTGTTCCAGACAGAACAATGTGTATCGGTACGCGTGAAACGAACTGCCTGGAGTGGAGCTTAGGGCTGTGATTGGTGCAACACCGGGTGCATTTCAGCGTAGCACGCCTGAAACACATTGGCTATGGCAAGATGCAGTCCAACAAAGAGTTGCACTTCTCTCTCTGCATGTTTGATATTTGTCTTCTTGGTGTGATGGCCTTCCTGTGTGTGTGTGTGTGTGTGTGTGTGTGTGTGTGTGTGTGTGTGTGTGTGTGTGTGTGTGTGTGTGTGTACACAATGCTCTCCATATTAAGAGGTTGTTTTGGCCAAGTCTGAGTCCATTTTTATTTTTTATTACCGAGAGTCAAAATAAAGTGAATTTTGGTCAGTTTATGACACTGAACCAGCCAGCAATTTGTTTTAATATATAGCTAAATAAATTGTAATCACAGTATTTTACAGCATTTTAAATCATGCAGCTCTAACAGGAGGAATACACAATATTTCTTTTTCATGCACACTCTGATCCAGTGTGTACCCCTGGGTCTTTCGGGGAGGGGCTGTGGATATACCATGACCTTGACCAGGATTACGAGGTGAAAGAAGGGTTTTTCCTCACTGAATCTGGTATTGGTTATTACTTATTCTGTGTTCTGTGGCAACTGTGAGTAAATAATTAAATACAGCAAGTAAGACAGTGGCTCATTTACATAGACACTGAACCGTCGAATCGGAGGAGGAGTGAAACAGAGGGACTTTAACATTTTCAGCTGGATCTTTAACCCGCTGAGCTCTGAGACCTGGGTTAATGGTTATTTTTATGGAAAATATGGGACCTTTTAATGTGGAATTTGTCATTGAGTGCAGTAATGGTGCATGGAGGGGACGGTCATGGACGCATTTCTAAGGCCGTACAGAGACATTTGGACCTCGCTCTGGAGAGACCGGCGCCTGCTGGAACTTGAGCGCAGTCTCTCAGTGATCCTGTAAACCAGCGCCGCAGAATTTTATGCATCATCATGGAGTGATTGTGTGCGTACTGAAATCAGCACAACGAGAACGTCCTTGGATGCACTCTCAACATCCTGAATGGTTTCAAGGGGTATTCAGGGTGTGTGAGGTATTTCTAAGATAAATTAGGTCCTGACAGCTCTAGCCTAAATACATAGACTCGCTGCAAACGTACATTGTGAGCCAGGCGTTTCTTCTCACTTTATCCAAGACATATCATCACCCTTGACAGGTAATTACCCAGGAAAGAATTCCACTTCCTCTGAATCCTGCCTGGCCCTCATCACCGTGAATTAGCAACATCGCTGGCCATTTCTGCCGGGTGTGTCATCACCGGCGTGTTCGCTCTGGAGGTGTTTGGTTTCAGAGCTCCTCTGGAATGTGACTTTGGGTCTGTTTTGGCCTTTTTCTTGTTGGACCTGAAAGCTTATGGTGAAGATAAGCACAAGACTGGCAGTGTTATCTGTGTATGTGTGTGTGTGTGAATGCACCCATACCCATGCACGTGTTCATTTATGGCTCTGTGTGTGTGTGTGTCACCCTCAGCTCTCCGAGTTCACACACATCTCACACGGAGGCATAGGGGTTTGTTATCTGTCTCTCCAAGATGGTCTGTCTGCCTCATAAATGTCTCGAATGCAAACAGGTGTCAGCCTGGATGATATTTAGACTGAAGGCATGTGCTGATGTTTTATGATATTTTCATACCACCATCATTCCTGCATGTCTTATTACAGGGGACGGCATATAACTTGCATTATTCATTCAGTGAAACAAACCCACAGTATTGTGATGTAAAAGATCTCGGATAGTGATGTGTTCGGAGCGCGAGTCATCCTTCACTTTCTGCTCTACGTGAGGAAAGTTAAAATGACTTTATATCACGTTTTTTTCATTTAGACCAGATGACGATTCGGGTTTGTTTGCTTTCTGGCTCTTCTGACATTTCGTTCTGTTTCTCGGGGCGTCACTGATGATCTGCAATAAAAACAGTTTTGTCCCTGAATCGGGGTGAAACGTTGTGAACTGGAAAAATCAATGTTAAGCAAAATAATGATTATCATTTTAGACCTTGGGTTATTGATTTAAGCATTACGGCCCGTTTCCCCGCATCCAAGTTCTGCCTTAGGATTGTGTTTTTTTTATAGAATAGAAAACTCTGTGAGTATTTTTTTATTTTATTTATTTATTTTTTTTATTGACCGAACAAGGAAGGGGTGAAAGAGTTTGAAAGATTTTAAACTCTAAAGTCGTACTGATGTACCTTAGGGGGCTTTTTTTTTTTTTTTTTTTTTAATTAGCCTGCATTAAATCATGAACCAGTACGACATCGAGAGCTCAGAAGATCACAGCGAGGACATGGAAAAGTTTGAGTTGAGTACAGCATGTCTCGGTTTGGGACAAATTACATCCGAATAACACAAATCTTTTAACCATGCTTCAAAGTCTGCAGTGGAGCTTCTGGTGCAGAAATAACCAAACAAACAAAAAAACAACCATCTAACGTTTTGTAGGAGGATTCTAGACCACTCGTAATTGGCTCGTCCTTCTTCTTAATGGATCATAGAGTCTCAAAGTGGGCCTTGTTTAGTGTCGAACGCTTTGAGCCGTCACAAATGGAAAGCTTGTTAAAGCATGTCATACACAGGAGTGGAAACAACTTCTTCTCTGTCTTTCGGCTGTTCCCTTTCAGGGGTCGCCACAGTGAATCATCTGCCCCTTCTCTCACCACAACTACCTTCATGTCCTCTCTCACTGCATCCATAAATCTCCTCTCTGGTCTCCTCTAGACCTCCTGCCTGCCAGTTCCACCCTCAGCATCCTCCTACGGACACACTCACAATCTCTCCTCTGAACACGTCCAAACCACCTCAATCTGGCCTCTCTGACTTCGGGACTTCTCTGGTTGTCCCTCTGATGGATCATACAGGGAGTGGAATAACTCTGTTAAATCTAATGCTGCCGGACTACTAAACAGAACATCCTTATATACTGTATATTACAAGGAATATGGTGGTGGTTATTACAGAAATGCACAGCAGCTCTATAGCTTCTCTAGTCACCGGCATCCAGAACACGGGGATCCAGGAGAGAGAGAAATACGAGTCTTGACATTTCTTAGAAAATTCAAATGGGTAGAGGGTAAATGTACTTATTTGGTGCAAGTTCAAGGTCATGTGACTTTTACAAGCTCTCTCAAAAACCATCAAGTATTTCAATTCAGAACACTTCAACTTGTTTAAGCAGAATGTTTGCTGAAAAATCAGTCCTTTCCAGTGAAGTGGGTGTGGCCTGTGTGCCTCTGAGTTGTAGTGAAGGAGGTGTGGCCTATGCTTTCGTCCATACAAGTGAAGAGAGAGAACCACATCGATTAAAAAAAAAGCTACAGTTTGCCTGGGGTGCGTACGGACTGGACTTTGGAGCGATGGAAAAAGGTCATGTGACCTGATGAGTCCAGACTGAGCCTAGTCCAGAGTGATGGGCGTGTCAGGGTGAGAAGGGAAGCGCATGAAGCGATGCTCCCATCATGCACAGTGTCCACTGTACAAGCCTCTGGAGACAGTGTTGTGATCTGGGGTCGCTTCAGTCGCTCAGGTCGGGACTCAGCAACGTTATGTGGAGATAAAATGAAGTCACATGACCACCTGAATGTACTGAATCACCAGCACATCACATAAAAATGATAATAATTAAATAAAATAATAAGAAAAATTGTCAGGCGGTGGCTCAGAGTGGTAAGGCTCTGAGTTACTGATCAGGTGGTCATCAGTTCGAGTCCCAGCTCCGCCAAGTTGCTGCTGTCGGGCCTTGAGAAAGGACCCGCACCCTGTCTGCTCCAGGGCGCCACATAATGGCTGACCCTGCACTCTGACCCCAGCCTCCTAACAAGATGCTGGGATATGCGAAGCGTAAAGAATCTCACTGTGCAGTATTGTATGTGAGACTAATAAAGGCTGAACTTAACTGTGGGGTTTTTTTTCCTCCCCGACAGCACGGCCATATTTCAAGACAACCATGTCGAAATTAGTCAGGCTTAAATGGTGAAAAAGTGTTTCTGGAAGCAAGAGGAATCATTTTCACACACGGTTTGGCCACCACAGGGTCCTGACCTTAACCCATTAAGAGCGTTTGGGATGTGCTGGAGAAGACTTGAGTGGTTTGACTCTCTGGTCATTAATTCAAGATCTTGGCCAAAAATGAATGCAACTCTGGATGTCCTGACATTGCACAAGGTTATTAAAGCACTGCCAAGTGCCACAATCAAAACAAAAGGCGGTCCAATGAAATACTGAAGACAAAAGCAATAAGTATAACTAACTATATGGTATTTCCTATTGACGGCGCTTCTGTGTATCATATCCCATCTTTACTACACTGTATTGTTGACCGTGTCTAGAGACCCATGTTGCATAATCACAGGTAACGGGGAGAATATTTTCACACGTTGCATATTGTGATTTATCGTACAGCTGATTAGCCGGGACTGTCAGAAGAGCTGTCGTCTCGGTCCTGAAGCAGGGTTGAATTATGCTGGAATGCTGCCAGCAGACCTGTGATCAATCTTCATCTGTATTTAAGTAGTCATGTGCTTGCTGCTTGGTTTTTCCCACATGTCTGGGTCTAAAACTTTTTTCCCCTTTCTTTCTTTCTTTCTTTCTTTCTTTCTTTCTGATGGTCAGACTGCAGTGTCTGGTGAACACTAGCCAGTGAGAATGTTGCATTTTTTTCCCAGGTGAAAGAATGAATGTTTGTGTTTCATATCTGGTTTTAGTCCAACATTTTGGCTACTTTGCTAATAATCGAGGGAGCAGCTGGAGGCTCCCTTTATCTCTCCGCTGGCAGGATGCACCTCACTCTCTTCCCTGCTCTGCCTCCTGGGTTTTCAGCGGAGTGAGAATTCAGAGACTCGCTTTGCATCCCAGTGGTGGTGATTTTAATTGTGGATAATCTTATAGTTGTCATTGCACAGGTTATGTTCTGGTGTGATGTTTTTAAGTACCAGTTAAACGTCACCCACCAGATTCTCAGGTCAAATGTGTAAAGATATCACCTCTCTCGCCTGATGATCAAGTGAGCCTGTTTCCAACGAATGTTATTAAGCTAGTCCAGTACAGTACAGCGGTACCTCGGCATACGAACGCCCGACCATTTTCACCTTAAGAATTGAAAATTTGGAAGAAATTTGCCTCGGCACATGAGCCATTTTCAGCATACAAGCGACCGAACCGAACTCTGGCTAAGTCACGCGTACGTTCGGAAGACGAGTAAAACTTGTTGGCATCAGTGAAAGCCAAGCTAATCGAGTTTGCGGGTTTATTTATTTTTTTGCGTTTTGTGTAAGATTTAGAGAAGACCTAGCACCATAAGTCCCAAGAATGTTCTCAAGGACGGTCACAAGGAGAAAAGGGAGCCGCTTTCCGAGAGGAATCATAAATTAAGGTTAAGTGAGGTTTAAATGTCTATTTATTTCATATTTTACTTAATTTACATGACTTTTCTAAATGTTTTGATTGTTTTTATGTGCAAAAATATGATTATGGTGTTGGAAATCTGTGATATTGGTAATATTTTTGGGTGGCTGGAACGGATTATCTGCATTTACATTATTTCCTATGGGACAATGCGTCTCACAATACGACATTTCACCTTAAGAACTCGCCTCAAGGACGGATTAAATTCATAAATCGAGGGACTGCTGTACTTGGAGTCTAAGAAATTGGCCAGCTCTCAGTTTGATAAGAAAATAATATCACCAGACACTAGTTTTGAAACCTGTACTTCTGTTTTGAAAAGTACAAACCGATGTCCAATTTTTAAAATTTGTTTCTTCTAGTGTTTCATGACACTCTTACAGACAGGCACTTTGTCTAATTCCAGCTTGATGTGAGCACACTGTACAGATTGTGTCTCCACTTGTCTAAGGTCCAGACAGCTCACTTACCTTACATTCACATGGCAGAGAAGCAAATCACCTCCTCTGCCAACAGTTGGCAGCTTTGGGGGCATGATGACAAAAACAGGTAAGTTTAGCTGTCAGGGAAAGTAAAAAAGGGAAATCTTGCACAGCTGTAGGTTGGATATTATTCCGAGAGAATTGGAGATTATGCATAGTGACCACACTGAAGCTGTGTTTTAATATCTTCTTTGATGCGCAGTTGAGTATTTGTTAAAACATTGAAGGAGTGCAGAGGTACAGCTGGCTCATCAGTGGGCTGGGTACTCAGTGATCGGATTATAAATTGAAACTCCTCCCACTGCTTTATCCTGAAGACAGTCGTGGTGGATCTGGAGTCCGTCTCTGGAATACTCTTTGCATGTCGTTTAGGTCACACACACATTTACAAGGTTGTGTAAATGTACTGACATGTTTTTTGTAAAACGGAAGAAACTGGAGCTCCAAGAGGGTAGAGCCATACTGAGTAACAGTACTGGAAAGAAGGAAGAGGGACCGTCTGCCAAAACCCACAATCACGACCAGTCTTTCGGCAAGGAAACACATCTGATAATACCGTCATCCTAAACCACACTTCCCTGAGATGGGAATTGAACCTGGACCCTGTATGTACAAGACGACAAGGCTGACTACCATACTGTGCCGCCACATGTTGCGTTTTGGTCTTTCATTACCGCTAGTTAACGTGAGCTTCTGCCAACATGTTAACAGGTTGGTGACAACACGAGCCACAAAGTGAACCACAAGGCTGAATCCAAAATCCCTCTTTAACCCCTGATCAAGGGCACTACTTGGTGTGTGGAACAAGGGCTTGTACACCCTACACAGCGCACTAGCTTTCTGTTTAACACTATTTGGGATTCGATCCTAGAACAGTTAATAAGCTGAGGCTATTCTAAAGCGGAATACTGTCAGTGGAGACATTTAGGACATTTACAGGACGGTTCACCAACTCTATGGTTTATTCTTCTGACTTTGTGACTGCTACTGTACATGTTTAAAAAGTTTAAAACTATTTTCACCCCGGGTAGAACGTATACAGAAACTCTGCACAGACACTAACTCCAGCTCAGGATAGAACCAGTTATGCTGAGATGTAACCCACTGTGCCACAGTCCTGCTTTCTTTTAAATCTTCTAAATTATAGTTTAGTTGTGTGTGTGTGTGTGTGTGTGTGATTTGAAACAACCACAACCATTGCATAAATATCTAGAGAGAAAAAAGAAAAATATATGTTTTTTCTTTTTAAATTGCTTTTGCTTCTTTATAATATTTGTCATGGAATCGCTGAGTACTTTGCACGTCACCATGGAAACCTGGCAGACAGGACTGGCTCTGCCCATTAGTGCATATTTTCTGATGCAAGAAATCGTGCAGGTGAGCATATGAACAGGGCTGCACAGTGTCGGGTTTATTGTCGGTCCAAACCCGTCTAAACGATCCGTGTACGTTTCAATAACACTACACACTGTGCTCATTTACACTCGTCATATTCGCTGTAATAACCCTGAAATGCATGTTTATGCAAAGACAGATGGAAGGTGGTTCTCCATGCAGCTCCAGATAAACAAGAGCTATTCGCGTTGGTCGACTTGGCCGTCTCGCAGTCCCTCTCGATTAGCACGTCGAGCATCCTGGTTTCCGCGTCAACATCTGTTTGGAAACACGATGTCGAAGACACGCCCACCGCACGGTGCTTAAGAGCCGCTGCAGTGATGAAGAAAAAAATGCAAATCTGTGCGAGTTCTGTTTCTGTCCTCTGCTGCATGGGTTTAGCTAATGGAGGCCATATGGTCTTAAGTTCCAGCTGAAGTGCTAAACCTTGCCAGCCACTCATTTAGACATTCGTGCTGTCGTTCCCCCCCCCACCAAAACCCTAGCGCTTCTTGCCAAAGCAGTTATTAGCTCCTGCCAACCAGGGATTTCTTTCCCGACCGAAAGATGAAAGACAAATCTGAAGAGGTTGTGCTTCTCAGAGAAATTAAGTTGACACTCACTGTGTCTGAAATACGTGCCACTGTCTCTCTCTCTCTCTCTCTCTCTTTATTCCGTCTGCCTCCATCTGTGTGCCTACGCTGTTAACGAGCTTTATTGCCATGCTAGGAAATCCAATACCACTACTGATATCTTAACTGATGACTTCTGGTACTTAGAGTCAGCTCTGGAGTTATTGGCACCCTTACGAACCCTAATGAGTTTTTGTGCTTAATTAGCTGAATTTCACACTGAAAATATGAAACTAAATATATAATCTTTCATTGAAGTAAAAATCATGAAAAAATATAGAAATCCTAAAGCAGCAGTCACCCATACGATATCCTTACGAACTGCTGCTAACATCGTACGAACGAATTTTCTAGCATTTCCTGCGGTCTTCTCAAGGCGGCCGTATAGGAATCCAGTGTTCGAGTGGTCTTGTTCAAGATCAAGAACAACCGAACAACAACGTACGTTGTTCGTGGATCATTTAGATTCGGAAGACACTTCCAGAAGCTCATATCCCTACGGTGGCTGTCGGTGTGCCGCAAGAACACATGAAGTTGCTCATATGAGTATCTTACGGCGTTCTTATGAACACCATATGAACCGATATCCGTACACCATTCACACAAACCACCATGATGTTCATTGGGCTTTTTAAAGCCAATAGTATTCGCAAGGGGGCAGTGCGTCATTTGTTCGTGTTTGTGAATGTCTGAATTCGTAGAAACAAGGAGATTTGCACGAACCCACCATTCGTAAGAATATTTGTGACCGGGGTTTAAGTTGTCATTGTTGTTTTATGGCCAGTTTGACTTTAAAGTAAACCGGAGTCCCTTTATGTATTGTTCTTTCTAGACAAGTTTCCCCAAATCTAGTCCTTTAACGCTGAACAGTTGAATGTGAAGGGACTTGCTTAAAAAACCATCACAGCTTTCAACTATTTCAATTATTCATCCCCCGTACGGTCCTGACCTCGCTCCAAGCCATTTTCACGTGACTGGGACGTTAAAGGAGTTCCTGGGAGGCCGGCGCTTCAGTCCGGAGCGTTCTACCTTGATGGTGTCCAAGCACTAGTGACACACAGGGATAAGTGCATTAGTGTATCAGAGGATTATATAGAGAAATAAAGTGTGTAAAAACAAAAAATAAATAAAATGAAAAAATCTGTATGGCTTTGACACGAACACTCCTTGTGGAAATCTCTATGTGGAAACATGTATTTAATTAAGATCTGCTATTTAAGCACTGTTAAAAATAAAGTTATAAACTGTACTTTTCCTTGTTGCTAGGGTGGCAGCAATAAATATGTATACCTTTTAAAAATAAATAAATAAGTAAAAATACAAAGAGCATCATTGAACCCTGTTATTTTAATGTCCTTTAGTCTTTTAAGGTCATACCAGATGAAACATGGTACTGGTGCTGCAGGTGTAGTTGCGATGGTGCTGCCATGGCAACAGGCATAAGTACAGTTTAGTATCTTTATTTCTCATAGTGTTTTTTGTTTTTGTTTTTTTTACATGTAGTTTAGGCTCTTGGATACAGATAGTCCACAGTCTGAATCTCCATATCTCCTGTTCCACATGATGTCCGGTCACTAATCTAACCCTAAACCCTTTTGCTTAATCTTTATGCACTTTGTGTTTTATTCGCTCATCACTTTCAGGCTGAAACCTCGTTTTAAACCTCATTATAAGTATTTTGAAAAAAAAAAAAATTGTAAAAGTTTTGAGCCGATTCTAACTATTTCTAAAAAAAAAAAATCGTCGCTGTGAACGCTAAAGCTAAAATACAGTACACCCCATAATCTGTCAGGAGCAATTTCTGTCTGTTTTAAGTGTTAATTAAATTGATCTGTGTGGGCGCCGTGTTAGAACATCAGTGTAGGTGAAACACATGGTGCTTTGGTTCAGCATGACATGAAAATATGTACTTTAACAGATAACATGAGCAGAGTTAATGTGCTGAACCTACTGAAATAAAAAGAAATAAATAAGATGAAATGTGTGTATAGCCTTGGTTGGCTTGCATAAAGTCTGTAATTGCATACATTTTTTTTTTTTTAAGTATCTGACGCCTACAGTCTCCTTTAAATCTGACAATTTTAGACTGCTAGCAAGTCTGTTGTGCAAAACATAGAAAATGGCATTTTGAATCACCGGGGGGGAAAAACCCTCTTTGTTGCCCTTCATCTCAGACGAATCAACATGTAGCAGTGAATCACTCTTCTGTCTGGAGTCCTCACTTATTACCTGCCTGGAATGCTTTTTGCTCACGACTGAGCTGTCGCATTTCTTTTCCTTTTTTTTTTTTTTTTTTTTCCTTTATGATGTTAAATTCTAATAAATATAAATAATTCTATATAAATAATTGCTGTTTATTTCATTATTTATTCGCGGGACCCTGCATACGTCTGTGTTTTGTTGGATTTGAATGCGCCTGTGCGTTGAATAACGTAGTGAGTCTGAGAGCTGAACCAATTACGGAGGTGATCTCACACAAAGTCCACGCCATTAAAAGGTGGAGAAGGCATCGTCATGTCCTCCGTCACCTCCACATCCTCGTCCTCATTTCCAAACGAGGTTTTAAATATCTTAATATTCAGCATGGCATGTTTAATTAAAGTCTCTGTGAGCGTGTTGAGTGGGTCATGTCTTATAAACCCACGGTCAGCGTGCGGTCTGAGCTGCCTGCGGCGTTCACCGTCTCGCTGTCGCACATCCTGGTAATGACGCTCAACTCCGCAGCAAGACGTAGAGAACAGATCATGTTTATCAGAGGCTGTTAGCCACGTTCTCCTTCAGGTGCATAGAACAAAATAATATATTTTCAGGAATACTGAATCAGTTTATAATTTTTGTATCGTCAAGATGTAATGCATTAAAACCAACATGTTCACTAAGGAACAAAATGTGACTGTGGGATGCTTTTAAGTAAAGGTCACTTGGATTTTTTTTACATTTAATAAATAAGCTTGAATACTTGTTCAAACTTCCCATCGAACACACTATATGGAGAAAAGCATTTGTCCAAATCTGTTAATTATTAAATTCAGGTCCCTTATCCACATTGAAGGGCAATCTTCATGCTTCAGCATACTAAGACATCTTGGACAACACTCCAATAGAAGGTCCTTTTCTATTCCAATATGAGGACTACAAAGACGTGGTTTGATGAGTTTGGTGTGGAAGAACTCGAGCGGCCCGAACACAGAGCCCTGAGGCACCTTTGGGATGAATTGGAACGGAGACTGTGAGCGAGGCCTTCTCATCCAACATCAGTGTCTCTTCTCATAAACGCGCTACAGAATGAATGAGTACAAAATTTCACAGAAACACTCCAACATCTTGTGGACGGCCTTCTGAGAAGAGTGGAAGCTGTTAGAGCTGCAAAACCAACTAGGGGGCCGAATCCATATTCAAGTCTTTGTATACAATGACATTAACAGGTTTGGCACAATACTTTTGTCCACATGGTGTATAATATCAATAAGAAAAACAAAACATTTTTCCTGCGTTCAGATTGGCTAAAGGAAGACGGACACGGGGTGCAGTTGCTCATTTACGTTTTTAAGCTGCAGATGGGGAGACATTTGTCTCACTCAGTGCATTTGAAGGAGGATTGAAACTCTCAGGGAATCTCAGGGATGCCAGAATACATGATCTGAGTGATATTTCAGCCGGAGCATTAGCTGATCCATTTAGAGCCCTCTAAGGCTAACATTATCATGTTGAAAAAAATATATAATAATGTACCTTTAAGCAATATGGGATAAGCAATAAGGCAGGAAAAAAAAGCCTCAAAGCACCTTTTTGTACTCTTTGTAACAGCTCTTAGACTCTCTGCTGTGACTTAAATGTATTATTATTTGTCTAGAGTGTTATTTGCTTTTTATTTAACTTTTTGATATGTATTCGTGATGTTAGATGGTATTTTTGTATGTGTTTTTTATGTCTCAGGTTATTGTGAAGCACTTTGTAGCTAAGGTTTAGAAAAGTGCTGTACAAATTAGATGTTCATTTGTATAAAATCACCGGGTTGTAGCAAAATATTCAGGTGCTGTAACACATGATGAAAGAAATATTAAGGGGGTGTCTGAGAGACATCACTGGGACGCATCATTAGTGGTGTATCATGGGGTAGTCGGTTGTCGGGTCTCACAACATTAGACATCCTCAACCAGGTGATCCAGCCAGGGTTGATCAGGTACCATCTCGCATCCCAGCAGTAATCCACGGGTCAGCCCTTTTAAACCAACACCACCTCGTGGCTTTCTCTGTAGCTTTGCTCCCGGATTGGACGGCCTTCTTTTTGGACTCTCCTTTAATTCCCAGCCGTGTGAGGATTTTGTAGAATGAGCGTCCTGCAAAGCCTCTATATCCTAATATAGTCTATATTAATTATGCTAAAGACATAATTAAATCTCTCTCTGTCTTTCTGGGGCACAAGGTGGAACATGTCTTTGGAGCACCCGGAGGAAACCCACCAAGCCCGGAGAAGAAGATGCAAACTCCATGCACACTGAGACTCTGAGACGGGAATCGAACCTGGAAACTGGTGGTGCTAACCATTTACAACTAACGTGCCGTATACTTTGCCCTTATATGGTCACACATTTATTTTAGATCTAATCTCAGGTCTAGTCTTGTTTCCTGCTGTTGCTAGAATCAAGAGCTTCGTTTTATAGACCCAAGTTAGAGACGATTTCCGCTTTGACTCTTGTAAAAACTCGTTATTATGATTCTCTTTTTCAGCAGGTTTTTCCGTCATATAAAGTTATCCCTTTGCAGCATCTCCTGACAAAGAGACGTAATGTCTGTGAAAAAGTAGCCGCGCTGTCAGTTTGACGGGTTTACTAATGTTCGGTGAAGCCTTTTTTATTTGTGTCCTTAAATTACTATATCAGAAAGTATGATGTACAGTGCTGGACTTAAATGCATGCTGGACTTAAAAGATGCATTTAAAAGTGAAATTCTGTAAGCTGTGTACAGTAAAGTCAGCGGTAATGAACCTAATGAAGTCAGTGTTTGATGTGAAAACCCCTTTTTTTTTTATGAATCTATAGACTTGAGGTCACTTAGTGCTGTGTTGTATGGAAAACAGTCATCTACTGAGCATCATGGAGAACCTTCTGGAGATTTTGACTGGCAAACTTTCTTCTGTTTTCATAGGGATAACGACCGCTTTCATTCTTCTTTTTACCTACTAAAGTAAATCCCCAAGTTACGAACATTCAAGTTATACACTTCCGCAGATACGTACGGACAGCGGTTCTACGAACATTCGTAGATGCAAACAGTTGTGGAAGTAGCTCACATGAATTGTACGAAAATCAGACACTGCAGTGCAGCAGATACCAATAGTTTTCCCTCCCTCATGCACAGCCTGGTTCTTTTCAAAGGTAAAGTGCAATTAAGTTCATTAGTTTTATTTTTACTTAATATTTTCTATAATCTTTTTTATATGAATATTTTTGGTATGTGGAATGAATAATCTTGAGTTTTCATTATTTCTTATGTGGAAGAATGGCATCCGGGCTTTCCCTCGTGGTTTAAAGGCGCAGAGACAACACTGTGTGTGAATCATTTCCTTAGGCGTTGTTACAGTTTTTGGCCACGTGATGGCAGTGTGAGGAATGGGGACAGAGCTTTAGTCGAGCGGACTGGTATTGCTTTACAGTGTATGTTCGTGTCAAAGGCGTACTGTATAAGACTCACTTTGTCAGACTTGAGAACAAATCCGACTTACGAACATCCTCCCGGAACAGAACTCATTCATAACCCTTTTCCGTAGCATTTAATATCTTTTCTGAAAAAGTAACGTTTGGAAGCCTATGAAGTGTTTACAATGACTTAGGGTGTGTGCGTTTGTTTCTGTTAGTGCGGTTCACCTGAACGAGTGTGAACACCGCTATCCAAACATCGGCACACACCAAAAAGTGCAACCAAGACCGCGCGAAAAGGTAACAAACTCTTGTGCGGATGGATTGAAATGTGAACACACTACGGACCAAATGTATACAAACCAACGGGGTCTGCTCTGTTAGCATTATCCGGTGGTGAAGACTTGACCTGCTCCACTTTGTCTCTGTGACGTGCGGTGAAGAGGAGGCAACGTTTGGACGGACAGTTAGTGAGGGGAAAAGTCTAGCTAGTTCATGCATGTTAGCTAGCATGGCACTGGACGAGGTGCGAAAAAAAATTATACCTAACGTCATTAATAAATAAAACCCTTCCAAATTAAAATTTTCATTTAATAAACATGCAGGATCATTCACTGTAGACGGCGCACATGATAGCACAGCGGGGCTGCGTTCAATTACAGGAGTTTGTGAAGAGCTAGCGAGGCGTCCACATTTGATCGGTCTGATGAACTATAAGTTTTTAAGCGCTCTCGTTATTGAACACAGTCGCTCTGCGTCATGTTCTCTCGTACCAGTAGGGGCGTGGCACTCCGGGTGTGGTTTGAGACCTAGGATTTCAAATAGGGTTTGAGAAAGAAATGGAGTTTGTGGGAAAGTTTATATACTGTGTATAAAGACTGTTTTATTTTATTATTGTGTTAGGTTTGATTTATTATATTTGTTCATTTTTAAGCCTCCGACATCACGCATTTCTGAGGTTTTCCTTCCCATGCACCCCTCTGAGGTTCTCGTTAGCGCAGTATATCGTGTCTGTAATCAGCAGATAAACAGATTAGATTTTGGTGTCGATCCAAACCGGGTCGAGGTCAGATGTCTGAAATAGTTTGTCTGCATTAGTTCCCTTCATGTTCGGCAGCTCAAGGCCCGTTCTCTGGCGAGCCGTGAAGTCTTTCCCGCCGGTCCGCCCGTGCGTCCTTCTCCACGGCATTGTGAGACTCGAGCTTCTTGTCGAGGAGACATCTCAAGAATTACTCGTTGAATATTTGTAAGATTGAAATCGAGTTATAACTGTGATACAGCAGAAGAAGAAAGCTTATAAGAGAGACTTTCAATTAAGAAACAACGTGTCAGAACAGAGCAGCTGTACACGTGTGAAGTTGCACGTTTGGAAACTTCTGAAGAATTTTACTTCTTTAATACCACTGAAGAAGATCATTTTTATTGTGTGTCCTTATGGAAACATGTTAATACAGCGTGCATTGTGTGTGCAGTATAAAAATGACGCCGCCGTCGTGTTCAGCAGTAACACGTTGACTTCCCAGTAAACCCGTCCTGTATATTATACACAGATTAGATGTTTACTTTGTGACTCTTTCAGTAGGAGTAATTACTCTGAGCGCTTTTTAATTTCAAGAGTTTGGGGGAAAAATCCTAATGGAACGTTATGTAATCTCTCTGTTTCCTTTGGCCCGCTCTGCAGCTGCGTCCTTGCTCCTAGAAAAGACATTCAGACATTTCAAGCGCTCATTAAACCACGTTATTGATGAGTGAAAGCTGAATGCCAACATAATAGTGAAAAGCTAATCATGAAAGTAAGCCGTCGGCGGCAGCAGCAGCGGGAGATTTTATTAAAAAGGAAGCGCGCGCATCCAGAGCGTTAGAGCGCTAGCAGTCGTACTTCCTGTTTCCTTTTGTGCAGGTTAGACGCGTGCGTCACTTGTAGCTCGATCGATCCCGGGTTTCGCTTTTATCTCTGCGCATCCGTCAATACCAATCTTCCAAATGATTTTAAAATGTTGACTTTGTTGTTTTTCATAAGATTGTTTTGTTTGATACAAACACTAATTTGATTCTGATTTCGCTGCTTGGGAGTGACGAGAAGAAAAAAAAGGAGCTGCTATTTTGGTTTGTGATTGGAGTTTCCGGCTCTCGCGTGTTTAAACAGAAGGCCCCCGGTGCGACCGTGCTGCTGTTTACATTCCTATCAGAGACGGGGGTTGTGTTCGGAGGTGCAGAGCTGTCTGTGATACACGCTGATAAAGGAGGAGACGGAAGCCGAGCGAGATGCCATCCCTCATTGTCCTGTCTCTTTGTGTGTGTCTCTTCTATCTCTTTTTTCCCTCACAACACGGCACTGGCAGGCTGACCCCAGGGCGTCCGCGTCGCTCCAGGGATCCTGCGACTGGCAAGCCGGTGTTTATCATGTGAGACAGAATGACAGCTCGCTTCATTTCCCTGCATGCGGCGAAACTTAACTCGCTCTTTCTTTTTTCTTTTTTCCTGGTGGCGATGTGGGGATGCATACACTTACTCGTGGCTTTTATAACGTGAAAAGGAGATGCAGCTCAGGAGTCGAAAAAAGAGCGTTGAAGAATCGAAGCTCAATAAACAAGACGTGTGGGACAAACAGAACTGCTTAAACAATGTGATGAGAGGTGAACAATAGGCCTGGGCACATGAACAAACGTTTATAAAGTCATGTGTTTATTTTCATGTAACGATCAGATCTGATTATGGATGTCAGAATTCAGACACTCGTTCACCAGTCAGATTTTCTTGTTTCTCAGCCGCCAAAGTCGTCCTCTTTGATGTTCAGCGAGTGTGGAACGCCTGATCGTTTGAAAACCGACGGATAACTTCTCGCCGACTTGTGGACGAGACACACTTGTCTGTGGGGACGGTCACGAACACCGCTCGCACGGTACGGGAGCTCGGTCACGTCCCCGTACAGTCCTGACCTCGCCTTCACATGCTCGAGCCATCATTAAAGGAGTTCCTGGGAGGCCGGGACACAGCGCCCGCTTCAGCCTCAGATTCTGGTTCCTGACTGACGGCAGTGGATCCTGTGCTCTCGTAGTCCGTCTGCCTCAATGTTCAACGTTTTGAGCATTTGAGATGCTCTGATTGCTCACCACGGTTTAACTATTTGACCTCCCGCGTCCTTCACGTCACCCTTCTCTGAACTTCTCATCAACAAGACTTTCAGGACTGGTGCTCACTGGATGGCGTTTATTTTCTCGCACCGTTCTGTGTAAACTCTGTGTGAACCAAAACCATCTGACATCATCAACACCAGTGCTCATCATGTCGCCACATGTTTGATGCGAAAGAACCCAAGCTGTGGATCTGTGTCTACATGATTATACTTTGCATTGCTGATATTGATGATTGTAAAATTGTATAAGAGAGTTTGTACTGTATATGAATAAATGAATTTGACGTTGATGACCTGGAACTATTTGGTTCCCATCATGTTTCTTTTTTTTTTTTTCCCCCTGTCCAGAGCTCTCGAGTCACCGTCAGCACTCAGAAACTGTTGGCCAGAAAGTTCTGGCTGTTCCCCAGCGTTCCCCCCGGTGTGTATCTAGTTACTTTCGCGAGCGTGTAATCATGAAGGCACAGGCCCGTGACATTTCACAAACGCACTCACCTGTGCCGTTCAGTCGATCGCTTTCCATTTCAAAGATCCAGAGTTCACGATGTAAAAAGTGCTAATGGCAGCGTAAATGGCAACGTTTAAAACTCAGCACTCAGTCCTGGCCGCAGATTGCTCAGGGCGCGGTTTTATAAACGCTGAACTGCCCGTCATTCACATTCACACTTGTCTGTTCCTCAAGGATGTGTTTTTCCCTTATTCTTCCTTCTCTTGCTATGAGAGAGAGAAGTGTTCAGTGAGCGTTCTAGACGTCACGTTATTTCACGTGCTGGCATGTCAGACGTGAATCAGACAGTTCGATCACGGCTCCGGCGTACTGAGACGACCACTGGGACCAAGTGCATTAGTGTAGCAGCGGATTATATAGAGAAATAAAAGGGGTTTTTACTCAGTGTCTATTATTATTATTATTATTATTATAAATCATACTTGATTGTATTCTTAATCCAATCTAATATTTACATGTACATGTACATTATATAAAATCCCCCCCTTTAAATTCTCTCGGTGTCAGTTAATTATGTACAGACTCTCTCTCCACTTCTCGCGGATGTCGAGTCCGTTTCGCACAGGCTACGGTATAAAGATGTGTTTTACTCTAAACAGTGTGTAGCGAGTAAACGGATGATGTTTCATGCTAATTCCCACAAGTGCTTTGTGCTCCGTGAGAAGAATGTAATGAGAGAATCACTCGTCTGCCTCTGAACCCGGAGACGTCCTTCAGCAGTCCTGAGCTGTGCAGCTTTATACGGCAAGAATTTTACAATTACAATTCAGAAGAATCATTTCTATAAAATCTGTTAACGTTACAGTTTAGATGTGAATGTTAGTAATTTTTTACGAGCACACTGGAATATATGATTTCTTTCTGTGGTAGGTGTTATCAGTCTGGTGGTGTTGCTCATGGCACGGCAGTGTGGTGACTTGGTGGTTAGCGTGGTCACCTCACACGGCCACGGCTGGGGGTTTGAATCTCGTGCCCGGCTTGTGTTTCCTCTGCGGAGTCCGGTTTCCCCTCACAGTCAAAATCTGGAGGCTAATTGCTTGTTAGCCGGGTGCCAGATGTTGCGGTGCTCAGGAGCACAACAGGCATGAAGTCAAGGGTCTCTTTGTGGAGCAGGATTGCTTAGCGACGTCGGCTTTGATGGATGGATGGACGGACGGATGGATGGATGGATGGCCTCATGATGTTCCTGGGTTTTACATGGACAATCCATTATCTTAATTAAGTAAAGCTGATGTTTAATTGATATGACATCCAACTTTAAGTTGTAAATAAAATGATGCATGAAATCTAAATGTACGAGTAGTTGTGAAAAATGCGACTGAGCTGCACTTATTAGAGAGTTCTGCACGTGTGCCTTTTCTTCACCGCTTCCTTATTAGCTCTCCTCGTCATGATGGATTACACCTCCTCATCTCATGCTCAGTTCTCTTCAAGGCTACTAGAATTTACGCTTTCAAAGGGGGATTTTCCTGCTGGGAGTCACCGAGTGAAGTTGGCGACTGATGTCGGATCTGGCCGTGTCTCTATGTGAGCGAGAGCCGTCTGCGTCTAACCATCTATAAGTTGAAACAGGCACGTCTCTTAACCTTCACGTGTCTATTGAGAGAACCCAATCAGGCCCAAATCTCCTACTGTTGTTTGGTTTTAAACGCTGCAAATCCACGCTTCTCCGGCATCGTGCAGCTAACGCGCGTCAATCAAATAATCCCCGGGATACACGCAGTAAATACGACTTTGAATTAGGACATGTTGGAGAGATCAGTGGGACAAGTCGAGGTTTGTGAAGTGACGGGTTTTTTTTTTGAAGTTAGGATTAGGAGAATATCAGTGCCGTCTCTCAGCACCTGTCTCTTTTCTGGTGGTCACATTTCATGTTCTGAAGGATCAACGCGATATCCAATGACCTTCAAGATGACGAATGGATTTTTTTTTAGGCTTTTGGATGTTGTAAGCTTGTTTGGATCATAGGAAGGCCAAGTAAAAAAAAAAAAAAACAACTAAACGACTATGTGATAGCATCAAGAAACAAAAGGAAAAAAAAATCTGGTGAAATTAGAAGCCCAGTAATCCGCTGATTTATTTTCTGTATGATCTGATAAGAAGCCAAATGGACGTTTGCCAGCGGGTCCACCTGGGGCTAGTTGTTGAAAATGTTTCATGTGGGTCAGAATGAACCTTCTTTAGAAATCCTTTTTGTGTGTTTCAGTGTTTGAAATGTTGATTCTGGGTTTTAAAGCCCCATCAGTGCTACAGGCAGACATGGTGGGTTTTACAGAAGAAACCAGCAGAACAATTAAGCAAAAACCAGAAGTGCCATCATATCTTCTTCAGCCCAAACCCTCCCAGAAGACAGCTGGTCAGTTATTGATCATGGCTCGTGTAGTCCCGTCCAGTAGAAGGGCTACTCTAGATCAAACTGCTGCAAAGGTGAATGCTGGTTCTGATAGAAAGCAGTCAGAACATACACTGTGTTGCAGTTTGGTATGTGTGGGGCTGCGTCGCTGCCTGTGCTGACCCGTGTCCTCCACCAAAAGTGTGTGACATACACTACCGCCCAAAAGTTTGGGTCACTTGCAAATTTCTTTGTATTCCAAAGAAGAAACACATTTTCTTGCCATTCAAAAACAGTTTTATTCATTTCTGCATGATAGAATGGAGCGGCCAGCACGGTCTCTGGATCTGAACCCTATTGAGCTGTTGTGGGAGAAGCGTGACCGCATGGTACGGAGGAAGACTCCATCAGGCCAGGCCATCTTGTGGAAGATGTTCCAGGAAGCACGGAGTGAAATCTCATCAGATTATCTTAAGAAATCGACAGCTAGAACGCCTCGGGTCTCCCTTTACCTAGTGGAATGGGATAGGGAATGCCGAGGGTCTGCCTTTACCTGAGATTAGAATTTTTTTTTTGAATGATGAAGAAGACAATCATTTCCAAAAAAATCATTATTTTTAACTGACAATGTCAGCATGTCTTGTTCTTTTGCTATATTTTCGATTCAGGCTAATTTCGTGGAAAACAATAACATTTCTAAATAATCCCAAACTTTTGAGCGGTGCTGTATCTTTCAACCAACGACACGTTGTTCTTCAAGTTAGTGAGCAAAAGCAGACATGTGGCATATCGTTCGCATAACTCTAATGGCGTGCATGTTTCAAGTTTGTAATCACAGTACACCACCATGTCTATTTCTAAAACTTCATCCCATAAAGTGTGGAATGTTTTCATTACCAAGTATTTCTCCTTGTGTTGAGCTTCATGACATCTGCAAGGTTTGTATTAATGCTCTTGTTGTAATTCTTTTCCACGATAAGAACTCGGTCAGAGAGACCAGTAAGATGGACCTTCTTCATAATCTAATCCTGATAATAAAAGGAGAAATTAATGATTTTTTAATCACGCAAGTGCGGGTCAAAAGGGAAGATTTATTAACTCGGGAGAAAATCAAAACACGGATGAGCAGTGGTCGTAGTCAAAAAACAGGCAAGGGTCAGTCGGTCGATCGACAAATCTCATAAACTAGGGTAGGCAAGGAATCGGAAACCAGTACACGGATCAAGGTGATACACAATAAGGCTGTCACAAATAATCTAGGCTTGGTAACGTCTGGGAAACTCACAAGAGCGTTTACTTCACAAAGTCTCCCCATTGCTGAGTCCTATTTAAGCGGCTATGGATTTGTTTGATCTGCTGGTCTTTAGCTGTCCTGACAGAGCCCCCCCCCCCCCCTTAAGGAGCTACCTCCGGGAGCGATTCTCCTCCTTGGTCTTCCGCCAGTTCGGATGGTTGTTGTGGAACTCCTCAATCACTAGTGGGTCCAGTAGCCCAGCTCCTCTCCTCTGCTCCGTACCCTTCCCAGTCGATTAGGTATTGCTTTAGCTTTCCCTGTCAGCGATGTAGATTTGGTATCGCTCTGATCCTGTAAGCTGGTTGACCCTCTATCTGGATAGGTTCTGGGGAGTTGTCCTAATGGGACGTTTTATCCAATGGACCACTTCTGACTGGTTTTAGTTGGGAGATGACTGCAGATAATGTCATGTACCATTAACATTTCTTTGTTTTATAACAGCACATTCAATTCTTTATTATTAGGCTTAGATTGTGTGTCTGTAAATTATAATAAAGTGAAGTACTTCTAAAGAAAACGAGGGGGACTGGAAACTCGCCAATTATTTATACTGTGTTCTACATACTTCATGTCTACAAGAACAAAGCCTACTTAGAAATCACTCAGAGGTTTGGATCCCCTGGGGCTTAAAAGCATGTCTACTCTTTCCCAAACCGAAGCAAGTCTTCAGCCACTTGTTAATGTTATTATAATATAATTCTTGTGCATTTATTTAATATTAATTTAACACATGTACAGTGCCCCTAAAAAAAAGTACTTGCCCCTCCCTGAATTTAATTATTTTTTTGCGTATTTGTTAAATGATCAAACTAAAGGGAAAACAGCTGTCCACATCTGCCTGACCCCATGTGGAAAAGTACTCGCAGGGGCAATACATTATAATGAATTATGAATGAACGGTTGAGCGGTGATGTTTGGAAAGCTAAAGAGTTTGTCACTTGCCACATCGAGGCCTGATTACTACCAGACCTGTAGAATCAAGAAATTAATTCAGTAGAACCTGTCTGACATGTGAAAAATCTCAGAGAAAAGCAACACAATTTAAAGAAATTCAAGAACAGACAATGTGATTGGCGTGTATCAGTCTGTACAGGGTTACAGAGACATTTCTAAAGCTTTGGGACTCCAGTGAACCGCGGTGAGAGCCGTTATACACAAATGATGAGAACTTGGAACAGCTGTGAAGCTTCCTGGGATCGGTCTGCCGACCGAAATGACTCCAAGAGCACGACGGCGCCTCATCCAGGAGCTCATAAGAGAACCCAGAACAGCATCTAAAGACCTGCAGGTTTCACTCACCTCAGTTAAGGTCAGTGCTCATGGTTCAACAATAAGATGAAAAAAAAAAAAACTTTCCCAACCGTGTCTGACTGATGGCACTTAGTTAGTAACCTATTAACCCAGTGTGAGGATCTATACAATGACGGAAACCTCAAAGCGCCTTTTGTAATTCACTCTGGATAAGTGTTTGACAAATGCCTAAATGTAAGAAAGAGACTGGAGGACAAAAATGGTGTTCATAGGAGAGCTCCAAGGCAAAAGACACTGCTGACCAAAAAGGATACAAAGGCTCGTCTCACGACTTGTGTGCAAATATTCTGTGGACTGAAGAGAAAAGTTTTTGGAAGGTGTGTGTCCTGTTATATCTGGCATAAAAACTAACAGTGTTTCATAAAAGAACATCCTACCAGCAGTCACACATGGTGGTGGTAGCGTGATGGTCTCGGGCTTTGCAGCTTCAGCACCTGGACCCATAATTGATGGAACCATGAATTCTGCTCTCTACCAGAAAATCCTGAAGGTGAATGTCCGGCCATCAGTTTGTCATCTCAAGCTTAATACACAGTTGGGATGATCCGAAACACACCGAGTCCTCCTCTGAATGGCTCAGGAACGGAAAAAAAAAAAAGATTCTGTAGTGGCCTAGTCAAAGTCTGTACAAATGGGGCAATTACTTTTTCACATAGGGCCAGGCAGGTTTGGACAGGGTTTCCTGGAGCTGTATTAAATAACATAAAGTATTGGAATTCTTATTGCCTCTCGCTAATAAAATGCGCCCTAAGTCCTTTGGATCTGTAATCCAGTCCAGTGGAAGCGGGTGAAGATGACACTCGAGCTAACTTTCCCAATCTGACTCTGATGTAATGCGCAAGACTGACTTCCTCCCGGACGTGTGAGGGGTATTTATGTGCCCGAGCGAGTCGGCGCCTGGCACCATCTCACATCTGACAAGGTGTTAAAGCGTGATGAGCTGGATGGAGACAGAGCTGCAGTTACGGCTGTCTTATAAAGTTAATTACATACGGTTCCTGTTGGCTCAGGTACACACACACACACACACACACGCGCACACACACAAACACACACACATACTCGCATGCTCGCCGTCCTGGTTTGAGCTGACAGAGCTCTACATGCCTCTAATCCTGAGGAGACAAAAATAACTTTTTCCCCTTTAGATGCAGGTCTGACTAATCCTCCACATCGCTTCTGAGACTCCAGACCTAAAGAACACTGGTCTTGGCTTTTAGAAAGAAAGAGAAGAAAAGCGAGTGGCACAGCGCCAAATGCACAGGAGCTGCAGGGCAACACTGTACCGCTCGTCCCTTAAGAACAACACTGGAAATAGCATGTTTGCATAAGCGCTCGCTACAGTGATGGGTTTGGAGAGTGGTTTAGCAATGCACCGGTTTAAACTGATCTCTACCCAAATACAGCATTGTGCCGTTAAATACGGGTGACTGATGTGACTAAAATAATCATATCGCAATATTAGCATTGTCACAATATCAATATAAATAAATTGACCCTGAAAACGAAAAGAAATATCATTCTATAAAAGCATACATCAGAGTACAAGTACAATTTATTGACTGAAGTTGGAAGTTGAGTCGTGTCAACTGGACGACCTCTTAGTTTAGGAGAAACATTTCACTACTGATCCAAGTAGCTTCTTCAGTCTAAGGTAAGTTGGAAAGTTCCTCTTATTTAAGTCCTCCAAAGTCAAAGGGTCCTCCCCTTGTCCCTGTCCTCCCCTACCTGAAACGGTTTGTTACGTGAACAATGGAGAAGGTGAGAATAGGAGCGAGGGTCTTTAGAGAGTAGAGGGGCGAGAGCTGTTAGGGAGACGAGAGAGAGTCGTTAAGGTGGAACGACCAGAAAGAGTCCTAGAGTCCTTAAGTGAGGTTTTCTTGGTGGACATAGGAAAAGGTCTTGGTCTTTCCTGGGACAAATGAAACAGACGAAAGGGATTTTCCAGACGACTTGTTTTACCCATCTCTCAAACCATCTATCCAAGACGTACCATGAGACGCTTCAGATAGGGGAGGACAAGGACAAGGGGAGGACACCTTTGACCTTGGAGAACTCAAATACGAGGAACTTTCCAACTTACCTTAGACTGAAGAAGCTAATTGGTAAACGTTTCTCCTAAACTAAGAAGTCGTCCAGATGACACGACGCAACGCCCAGATAACCTCACCTGGATGACTGAGAATCTTCACAGACGTTGTTACATATAGCTGCGATTAAGGTGGGCGACCCGGTGGCGTAGCAGTTAGGACTGTGGCCTCGCACCTCCAAGGTCAAGGGTTCGATTTCTGCCGGGAGTTTTCATGTTCTCCTCGTGCTTTGTGGGTTTCCTCCAGGTTCTCCGGTTTCCGCCCACAGTTCAAAAACATGCAGATTGGACTAACTGGTGTTACCAAATTTCACGCTATAAATTTTTATACTTATAACAGCTACAAAAGTTCATTTCCTCACCAGGCTCTCTTTAGTCTCTTTAGTCCCTTCATCTCTCTCAAAGTTGTCATTAAAAAAGCTAAATGCAGCTCGTTATGTTATAAGAAGCAAGAAAGTGTTAAGTCCTCTGTGCTGAAGCAGGAATCTCTGAACCTGGACATCCTTCTATATGGGTTTATTCGTTCTGTAGTTATACATGTATTTGTCAATAATCATACACACGTGGACAAAATTGTTGGTACCGTTCGGTCAATGAAAGAAAAGCTCGCAATGGTCACAGAAATAACTTTAATTTGACAAAATTAATAATGAATAAGAATTCTATGAATGTTAACCAATGAAAGTCAGACATTGCTTTTCAACCATGCTTCAACGGAATTATATTTTAAAAAAATGAACTCATGGAACAGGCCTGGACAACAATGATGGTACTCCTAACTTAATAGTTTGTTGCACAACCTTTTGAGGCAATCACTGCAATCAAACGATTCCTGTAACTGTCAATGAGACTTCTGCACCTCTCTGCAGGTATTTTGGCCCACTCCTCATGAGCAAGCTGTCCAGTTGTTTCCGGTTTGAAGGGTGCCTTTTCCAGACGTCATGTTTCAGCTCCTTCCAAAGATGCTCAATAGGATTGAGGTCAGGGCTCATAGAAGGCCACTTTAGAATAGTCCAATGTTTTCCTCTTAGCCATTCTTGGGTGTTTTTAGCTGTGTGTTTTGGGTCATTGTCCTGTTGCAAGACCCATGACCTGCGACTGAGACCCAGCTTTCTGACACTGGCCAGCACATTTCTCTCTAGAATCCCTTGATAGTCTTGAGATTTCATTGTACCCTGCACAGATTCAAGACACCCTGTGCCAGATGCAGCAAAGCAGCCCCAGAACATAACAGAGCCTCCTCCATCTTTCACAGTAGGGACAGTGTTCTTTTCTTGATATGCTTCAAGTATAATTAGCAAAATTTGCCTTGGCAAAAAGTTCCATTTTTATCTCATCTGTCCATAGGACAAGCTTTGTGGCTTGTCAACATGTAGTTTGGCATATTCCAGTCCGGCTTTTTTATGATTTGTTTTCAACAATGGTGTCCTCCTTGGTCGTCTCCCATGTAGTCCACTTTGGATCAAACAACGACGGATGGAGCGATCCGACACTGATGTTCCTTGAGCATGAAGTTCACCTTGGATCTCTTTAGTCTTTCTGGGCTCTTTTGTTACCATTCGGATTATCCGTCTCTTTGATTTGTCATCAATTTTTCTCCCGCGGCCACGTCCAGGGAGGTCGGCTACAGTCCCATGGATCTTAAATTTCTGAATAATATGTGCAACTGTAGTCACAGGAACATCTAGCTGCTTGGAAATGGTCTTATAGCCTTTACCTTTAACATGCTTGTCTATAATTTTCTTTCGAATCTCCTGAGACAACTCTTTCCTTCGCTTCCTCTGGTCCATGTTGAGTGTGGTACATACCATGTCACCAAACAACACAGTGACTACCTGGAGCCCTATATATAGGCCCACTGACTGATTACAAGATTGTAGACACCTGTGATGCTAATTAGTGGACACACCTTGAATTAACATGTCCCTTTGGTCACATTATTGTCAGTATTTTCTAGGGGTACCATCATTGTCCAGGCCTGTTCCATGAGTTTATTTTTTTTAATAATTCTGTTGAAGCATGGTTGAAAAGCAATGTCTGACTTTCATTGGTTAACATTCATAGAATTTTATTTAATTATTACTTTTGTCAGATTAAAGTTATTTATGTGATCATTGTGAGTTTTTCTTTCATTGACCGAAGGGTACCAACAATTCTGTCCACGTGTGGACAGTTTGTTAAATAACACAAACCTTTTTTTCTATTATGTTTAAATTATATTGGATTATATATATATATCTGTAAGTCCCTGAGTTGTTGTTATAGTAACAGAACCTAAAAGAAAAATCCATGGTTAGAACATTCTATATTGTATTTTTCTACAGTATTTAAAGATATTTCAGGCAAAAAATATTATTTCATAGATCTGTATATAATACGTTAGGAAGTTTTGCAATGTACCTCATGTTACATCACAAATAACTACACAATAGTACTGTTGCATTTAAATGATAAAAGTTATATACACACACACTCACCTAAAGGATTATTAGGAACACCATACTAATACTGTGTTCAGAACTGCCTTAATGCTACGTGGCATTGATTCAACAAGGTGCTGAAAGCATTCTTTAGAAACGTTGGTCCATATTGATAGGAGAGCATCTTGCAGTTGATGGAGATTTGTGGGATGCACAAAAAGATGCTCTATTGGGTTGAGATCTGGTGACTGTGGGGGCCATTTTAGTACAGTGAACTCATTGATTTGAGCTTTGTGACATGGTGCATTATCCTGCTGGAAGTAGCCATCAGAGGATGGGGACATGGTGGTCATAAAGGGATGGACATGGTCAGAAACAATGCTCAGGTAGGCCGTGGCATTTAAACCATGCCCAATTATCACTAAGGGGCCTAAAGTGTGCCAAGAAAAGATCCCCCACACCATTACACCACCACCACCAGCCTGCACAGTGGTAACAAGGCATGATGGATCCATGTTCTCATTCTGTTTACGCCAAATTCTGACTCTACCATTTGAATGTCTCAACAGAAATCGAGACTCATCAGACCAGGCAACATTTTTCCAGTCTTCAACTGTCCAATTTTGGTGAGCTCGTGCAAATTGTAGCCTCTTTTTCCTATTTGTAGTGGAGATGAGTGGTACCCGGTGGGGTCTTCTGCTGTTGTAGCCCATCCGTCTCAAGGTTGTGCGTGTTGTGGCTTCACCAATGCTTTGCCTCATACCTCGGTTGTAACGAGTGGTTATTTCAGTCAAAGTTGCTCTTCTATCAGCTTGAATCAGTCGGCCCATTCTCCTCTGACCTCTAGCATCAACAAGGCATTTTCGCCCCCAGGACTGCCGCCTACTGGATGTTTTTCCCTTTTCACACCATTCTTTGTAAACCCTAGAAATGGTTGTGCGTGAAAATCCCAGTAACTGAGCAGATTGTGAAATACTCAGACCGGCCCGTCTGGCACCAACAACCATGCCACGCTCAAAATTGCTTAAATCACCTTTCTTTCCCATTCTGACATTCAGTTTGGAGTTCAGGAGATTGTCTTGACCTCTGCAATTCGACTGGGCTGCTCTCAATCAACTTCTGGGCCAAATCCTGACTGATAGCAACCCATTCTTTCATAATCACTTCTTGGTGTTTGTCAGAATTAGTGGGTTTTTGTTTGTCCACCCGCCTCTTGAGGATTGACCACAAGTTCTCAATGGGATTAAGATCTGGGGAGTTTCCAGGCCATGGACCCAAAATTTCAACGTTTTTGTCCCCGAGCCCCGATCCTGGCGCTTGCTGGACTTTCTTGGACTCCCTGAAGCCTTCTTAACAAGAATTGAACCTCTTTCCTTGAAGTTCTTGATGATCCTATAAATTGATGATTTAGGTGCAATCTTAGTAGCCACAATATCCTGGCCTGTGAAGCCATTTTTATGCAACGCAATGATGGCTGCACGCGTTTCTTTGCAGGTCACCATGGTTAACAATGGAAGAACAATGATTTCAAGCATCACCCTCCTTTTAACATGTCAAGTCAGCCATTCTAACTAATTCTAATTTTTTTCGGGAATAAGTTAACTTTCATGGCAATTCATCTGATCACTCTTCATAACATTCTGGAGTATATGCAAAGTGCTATTATAAAAACTTAAGCAGCAACTTTTCCAATTTCCAATATTTATGTAATTCTCAAAACTTTTGGCCACGACTGTATTCAGTCTTTAAACACGATCAAATGTGATCCATTCAAGTCAAACCAGGACTTTGGATTGTGCAGAATAGCAGATTGTGCAGTTCACTTCTCTGACTGGATTCCATCAAGGTAGAAAGTTTTCACAGGACCCCGGAGACGTGATTGGACCACCTGCTTCACATCTGAAACGCCGGCCTCCCAGGAACTCCATTACTGACCCAAACATGTGAAAATGTCTTTGTAGCGAGGTCAGGACTGTACGGGGGGGCGTGGCAGTAGCTCCTGTAATGTGTGAGTGGTGTTGGTGAATGAGTGTGTGTACGGTTTATCCATCTATAGTTATGTTGATGTCTGAATGAGCACCCTGCTCACTTTTCTCTAAGACTCATGATGCTATCTTACTAGCTCTAAAACTAATCCTTTTACAGCATGACCTTGACTGACCTGGTGGTGGGTGTGTCTGAACGAAGCCATGAGGAACATTTAATGCCTCATTTCAACACATTGATATGTATCCCATGAAAAGCACTTAATTCTGAACAGATTAATAGAGATTTTATTGATGACTAAAAATAGCTTTAGAATTAAAAAGAATTCTTTATGCCTTTGTATTTTATATATGATGTATTACAAATAGTAAAAACGGTAGCAAGAAATCCTGAATCAAATCAGAACGTTTACTCTAAAGAAAGAAGGACGGGGGGGGGAAGAGCCTGAATTTGTAGGTTTAGCCGTCAATTATCGCACTGTTAGAAATAAAGAGACGAGAAAATTATGGCTAGAAACGGGAAGGTAACCGCTCATTGTGCTGTTTAAGCCGTTAACACCTTTTGGAGTGGCTGAGGAATTGGACACCCGAGTGTGTGTGAGTCAGGGTACTTGTGTGTGAGTATGCGTTAGAGTGTGTGTGTGTGTGTGTGTGTGTGTGTGTGTGTGTGTGTGTGTGTTGCACTTCCTCCTTTCCACTCGAGACACAGCCAGTGAGAAACAGACAGTCTACAGATATCAGCATGCACATCTGATTCTCCTCACCTCTGTGCGCTTCGGCGGAGTGTGAGAGTCAGACGTGCGTGCTGCTATTTCATACACACTCCAAAACCCCCAACGTACAGCAGCCACTTCGATCCTCGCTGCATTTCACCGTGTAATTTTTCTGGTTTGTCAAACTGGAAGGAAGAAAAAAAAAAAAAGGGAATGTCAATTTTACAGCGTGTTAGTCAGACAAGCTTCATTCATCAAACACTTATTTTCATTTTCATTTATTTTGGAACTAATAATTACTGGAGGAAATGGATTTTGCCAGCACACACCATACACCTAATGTAGAGTCATATAAAAGTAAGCAGTTAAACACAATGAGCGGGATTCATCAGATATCATCAGAACCATATTTAATTGTCACTTCACTATTAAACCAAATGCAAAGGTTATTAAAGTTTACGGAAAGCGTTTCACAGCAGGGCAAGATGAAGATATGATTTAGATTTTGCGATCAATTATGTCACAATCCTTTTTTTTTTTTTAGTAGTTTAACAGGTTTCACAAAAAGGGATGATGATGATGATGACGATGATGATACAATATAATTAAGTCATGGTTGAAAGATTAACTGAAAGACGTCCATGTCTAAAAGTGGTGCTATATAAAGTACAGATTAAAGACAAGGCAAAGTGCTCCATCTTAAAGACTTTTACATGGCGGAAAACGTGCTGAATGTAACAGAACGCTGACACTGGAGACTCCTTCCATAAATGTCCCCTAACATAAAGCTCCACCATTTAAATGCTCGTTATTCTTTTCCTGTATCTTTTTAAATTCTTTCATTCTAGGTTTGGATTTGATGGCTTATTCTATAATGTTGATTGGATCGTGTTATGATTTAAGGCTGAATGATGAATATTGTAATGGTGACGTATTAGGAGAAATGTCTTCACATAAATCCCTGATTTGGTTCGCGTCTGATCTTAAAGAACATTAACCAACACATGGTGACCAACTGGAACTGAGAGTTTAGTCATGTGGTGCAGCACCTGGGTGTTACAGAGGTATTGTGTATTAGGATTAGTGAACCCACTGTTGTGTCTAAGGTCCAGCAGGATCATACAGTCAATAAGCTCATTAACAAAAGAAAATGCTTATTGGCTTTTTTTCTTTCTTTTTTTTCATTTCTCTTGTGTCTTTTTTATGCCAGACTCACAGTCCAGCAGTTCTGTTATTGCTCTCTGTACTCAATCCTGAATTAATCCAATTATAATTGCAACACAATGGTTAATTGAGTGCCTGATTTATATTTTTTATTGTTTTGTAACTTGCATGAGCTTTAGCAGAGAATCTCAATGGATTGAACAACTGATTATTTTTTAGTCCTCGCGCTTTTATAGTTCCAGGTTTCCATACGTCCTGATTCGTGTACGAGACCGGGCACCGATCCACTGCTGAAGTCTTGTGTTCCTGTGGGAGTTGATTTGGCAGGCTTCGGGGATTGCCTCATCTCTATTTTAACTCTCCAACTTTGTCGAACACTCCAGCTTGGCACCTGCACCAGAACCCACACGCTCGTTATTCATTAAATGCCACCAAACCTCCATCCCTTCAGTATCGGCTTTCTCAAAGCTCACTGAAAACACTGTTGAGTAACTTTTAAATGTTGCGTTTTGCTGCCAGTTCCAGCCTGCCATGGGAGCGAAGCCGTGCTCCGGAATACCCCCGACGGATCGCGACGCCCGGGCCGTGCGCCATCGGCTATTTTATGAATTTGCATATGCGATTATTAATAATCATCAGATGCCCGAGCCGAGCGCTGAAACGCTCTGTCTCACAACTCTCGGGTTTAGGGAACGCTCCATCACGTACAACTCAGAATTTCAGCAGCGTGTGCCATCGTGGAGGTGCTGGAAATGCACCTGCCCCGACACGTACAGGCTTCAGATCGGAGAGGTTTTTGACATCCCGGACCACCAACGACCAACCAACCATGACGTGCTAACCGTCTCATTAGCTTCATTAAATAGATTAATACTTTTTGTTTTGGCCACGAGTGCTGATACCAGCACAGTAACGGCACTGTGATGTGTGTGACTGGGCGTGTCCCAGGTGTTGTCCAGTGGTTAATGACACTGACTGTGTGTCTCGGCGTGGGTGAGAGTCGGTCTGTACGGTCCGCAGTACTGAGGAGAGAGCAGCTGCCTGACCACGCCCACATTCACACCCAGTCACAGAAGCACTTTCAGCAACAACACACATCTGATCACGTCATGTCGTCTTATACGACACGCCTCACGTCTCTGCACTAATCACTTCTAAGTCCTTCTGAATCGCCTCTGAGCCGTCCGCGTCCTTCTGTTCAGGGCTAACGCTTAGCTACAAAGCTAACTAACGTCTAACACGAGGCTGAATCCTAAACCCCTCTTTAACCCCTGATCAAGGGCACTACTCAGTGTGTGTGGAACAGGGGAGTGTACACCCTACATAGTGCACTAGATTTACATTTAAGATTTAATCCCTGAACCCATTAACAGAGCTGATTAAAAACAAAAAAAGCAGTTATGTGTCCACTTCTTGTACATCTTTAAGTAGAAATGTCTCGTTCCAGGTTACGTCCTGTTTATCAAGCTTTTCTCTTCTTAGCAAAATAAAGTAAAGAATTACAGAAGTCAAATACAAAATAACAAAAATCTAGTTAGCAGCCTTATTTACTGTATGCAAAATTAAAGTTTAGCATCTACAGATACCATCTTTTAAAATAAATAAATAAATAAACATACTTTAACAATGTTGCATAATTTCTCACAAATTACAACTGATTTATCAGCTTGTATCAGGAAACAAAAAATCTTAACCCATCGGCAAATTTGTGATTGTTTGTGATCAAATATGAATGAATATGTAAAAAATTATTTTTTAATTTCCAGTTTGTTTTATTTATTTATTATTTTTTCGCTCGTTACCTAAAGAATAGTTATCTAGTCGCTGGTTTATTTTCAGTAAGCACCTTGTCAGGGTTGCTTTGGATCTGGAGTCTGTCCCAGGGACGCTCGGGACCGAGAGGAGAACCACATGAGAGCTGGAGGGACTTCTGGAGGAACTCTAGACACGGACTTGAGCTCAGGTTCACACCAAAGACCTGAATAAATTCACTTTGATCTCTCGGTCACTCTGGGTTTCTCAGGTTGTGAATTCTGACGTGCTTCTGCGCTCACCGCGGTTGTACAGAGTGGCTGTAAGTCCAAAATAAAGAAATGTAAAATCAGAACGTCCAATTGTCTCCAGATTAATGATGGTCCAGAGTCAAGGTAGAACGAGATCTGTAGTTTTATAAGAGCGAGTTCCTTTTACTCGCGGCTGAATCATCCCGTCGCATCCCATCTCTATTCTAAGACCTGATGTTTTATCCATTTTGAAGTCCCGCTCTATTTCACTCACGTCTCCTGGCGGCGTCATTAACTCGCGTCTCGGCCGCAGCTGCTGCTTCCGCCCGTCTCACTTTATAATTATTGCCCTGTTTGGCACGTCCCCCCGGCCCGCCGTCCACCGTCCGCGCGGCCGTTTATCCCGTGGTGCGCCCTGAGAGCGCTCTTCAGAGTGAGGAGGGAAATGGAGATGGATCAGATGTGTGACTCGGGAGATGATAATGTGATGCCGCCTTCATTTTCACTTACGGATGATTGAGTGATGCAGGAAACGTCTTTTTTTTTTTTTGCTTTTTCTCTGTAAGTAATCTAGATTGCTGTGGGCGCGCTGCGGCGTGAGGCCGCGGAATAGACAAACCCTACCTTGACTTCAGAAAAGTCTCATTTATATTTAGGGTAGTGTATTCTCTGATAAATAAGATGTTTCTCAGGCACTGTGTGTGTGTGTGTGTGTGTGTGTGTGTGTGTGTGTGTGTGTGTGTGTGTGTGTGTGTGTGTGTGTGAGAGTACAGAAGCAACATGAAGTCCATGATGTAAAGCTGCAGGCAGATTCTTTGCTGATGTCTGTACACACTTGCGCGTCTCATCTCTAATTACGCTGTCATGTGATCGTTTATTATCTCTACCACATGGACATTGGATTGTTATTTCTGATTAGTCAGAAGGGGTTGATTAATTACGTTTCTGTAAGAACAGCTCTGGCCTTTCCAGCTGCCTTGACAAATCACCGGCTCTAATACATCAGTGTTTTTTTTTATTTTATTTTTTTATGTGGTTTTATGTTTTGTTTTTATTTACCGTCTTTTAAAGGAGTCCACTCTCGGTGGTTGTGTAACGAGGTAATCGAGATCATACATGTTATACTGTAGCTTTAGGTCCGTCACTGTGGCAAAGTCTTCAGATCAGGACGATTTTATGTTTCTCAGTAACCTGATCAAGCTTCCGTTTGCTTTTGTTGCTTTGTTTTATTAATTAAAAAAATAATAATAATTCTGAATGGTTTCATGTTTATCGCTGCTTTAATGTAAAACTTGTTTCACCGACATTAAAGCTGACCTACAGTACAGTATGGTGAAAAATTACATTTTAGTCATTTCTATTTGTTTTTCCATTTTTGCATTGGCACGACCTTAAACAAGCCAATTAAACCCTTCCCCTATTATGACCTCACATAAGAATAGCCCCTCCCCCGGCATGTCTGTGCAGCTCTGCAGTCCTGTGGCGAGGCATGGCTCAGCAGTAACTCGGTTACACTACTGTGCAAAAGTCTTCATCCCCCATGTTTCTTCACTATGTTCAAATGAATGTTCCTGAATGTTCTGCAGTGAGCCCCGCGCCACCTCGCACTCATTCTGCGGCTCGGAGTCGTCTGTAAACATCGGTCACTTTTACACTTTTATGCACCAGAAATTTCAACTCAAGTCCCGGTTTGATTTGAACGCCCCTTTCAGGTGTAAACCGTGTCAAGCGCATCACTGCTTTTACATTTGACTAAATTTCATTTTGAAATAAATTGTTCTAGTCTGATCTTCTTTGAGTTATAATGTACAATTAAAATGTTCTTTTCCTCTAACCCGAACATGTAATCCATATCCTACTGTACAGCTCTAATGCTGAGACCTTTTGCCGTGTGTTTTAAGGTAAGATGTCAGACGCTCGAGCCGTGCGCAAGCGGCAGCAGCTGAACAACCTGGTCGCCATGGTGAAGGAGCTCGCCGGACCTGATCACACTATAGTGGACTTCTGTAGCGGAGGAGTGAGTCAGAACTGTTCCTTATCTAAATCATTCCATTTGGAAATTGTAAATCATAACCATGTACAGTAAATAAAACATGCACTGATTCAGCCTCGTATTGATTGTTTCATCGTAAAAGGCTAGAAATAAATGGCTCTGATTGTCACGTTACAGTGGGAGCCGTCACAGTGCAGCACGTTAAACGCTCAGTGCACTAATGGCTGTAACTCTTCCCTAATCGCAGCGGCCTCTTTCAGCAGGATGATGCTGCAAAAATACTGCAAAAAAGAAATAAAACATTTGCTCGGAGATGGTTTGGGAAGCATGACCGAGGGGGAGGGGGTGTGTGGGGGGGGCAGACCTGGTCTCCAAATTCTCAGACAAACACATGGATCCACGGAGGCTCCTCCTCACATCTTAAATATTTATCTGCTCAGTCTCTGGCGGATTTTAATACTTTACACTTTAATAACATTTCACCATCAGAACTGTAAAGCCGAAGCTCTTCATGATTCCACAATTTTAAACTGATTAATTTTGTATTTAGAATGTAATAACTCCAAACTCTACTCATACGTTACGAGCGCCTGATCTCTGTGGATTTTACCTGCTACGGTGGCGAACATTAATGTATAGTCTAATGGTATTTTGCGTTTGATTGAACTCAGTCGTTTGTACATGTCATCCTGTGTCAACTCAAACTAGTCAAACTCCGACGATTCCAGTTAACTGGTTAGCAAAAGTGATGCACAGCAGAAAGCTAGCGGTTTGAAGCCTGCAATGAGGTTGTCACTCACATTATCCATGCCCGCAATCCGCGTTTTGGTTTGGCTCATGTTTTACGCGGGATGCCCCCACTGATACAATGCGCTTTCCGTTGTCAAGTCAATTTTATTTATATAGCGCTTTTAACAATTGACATTGTCGCAAAGCAGCTTTACACAATAAAAGAAGTAAGTTTGTATGCAATGTGTATGAATCAAAATGATAAGATTGTCCCCGATGAGCAAGCCGAGGGCGACGGTGGCAAGGAAAAACTCCCTGAGATGGTAATAGGAAGAAACCTTGAGAGGAACCAGACTCAACAGGGAACCCATCCTCATCTGGGTGATAACGGATAGCAGGGATTGATCAGCATAATAATGTGTACTGGAAGTTCAGTGTAACAGGAGATGTGTTAAAATTAAAAGGAGTCCAGTTTGTTCCTGGAGGCTCAGGTAGACTGTAGGAGATTCCAGTCCTGAGCTATCAAACAACTGAAGTCACAGGTCCCCAGAGCATCACTCGATGATAGGACAGTCTTCATGGAAACCATCCCCAGCCACCACACGAATCCAGGCAGACCACACGGGGCATCCATGCGAAGAGATCTCCAACCAGAAGCAGGACTCCAGGACGGGTTAGACGGGTCCAGAGGGCAGAGGGGTCTGGATCACTGGCAACTCAGGAGCGAAACATGTATAGCTCGACAGAGAGACAGAGAGAGGGAAAGGAGAGAGGGAGAGAGAAGAGAGGAGAGAGCAGAAAATAAGGAGAGATGGCAGTAAGGTATGGTCACAGTCAACATGTATAAGGTGAATGTATATTTAGTGCCACAGAGCCAACTGAAAATGATCCACACCCTTTATAAGTTATGAATAATAGAGTTGCATATGAATGTAACCCCCTGTACAGGTGTCTTTTGTTCCAGTTTGTCACCGGCAGCACGGTGGCTTAGTTATATAGCACTGTTCCCTCACACCTCCAAGGTCGATGGTTTGATTCCCACCTCGGGGTCAGTGTGCATGGATGCATGTTCTCCCCGTACTTTGGGTTTTGAATAAAGGATAAAGCGGTGTAGACGATGAGTGGGTGAGTGTGTTGGACATTTTAACATGGGACTTAACCAGGACTGACTCGCCTTCAGAACTAGTCGAGATTCGAGGAGCTGCATGCTTTACGTTGCACTCATTTTTTTTCAGAGATTTGGAGATTGCGTCTTGTTTCTACCTCTCAACTCACGTCATCAATTTCGGTACAGAAGCGATGACATTTTGACAACATGGTGTCGAAGGTAGCCGATACTGCAGAATCATCAGACTTTAACTTGTCGAGAGATACAGTACATAAGATACACATACATGGAACGAACACACATCCCCAGAGCCAAACTCTATATGAGTATATAAGTCTATATAAGTCTGGGATGAGACGGAGTGTCCACATGTTTGAGTGTAGAGGACAACTGGTGTCCTCAGAACCTCCCAAAGAGCGCATGACCTGGATCTGATTGGATAGCAGACATATTCCTGATGTGTTCCTGTTCAACTAAACAGTGAGTGTGTATATATGTACACACGTGGACAAAATTGTTGATACCCTTTGGTCAATGAAAGAAAAACTCACAATGGTCACAGAAATAACTTTAATCTGACAAAAGTAATAATAAATAAGAATTCTATGAATGTTAACCAATGAAAGTCAGACATTGCTTTTCAACCATGCTTCAACGGAATTATTTTAAAAAATGAACTCATGGAACAGGCCTGGACAAAAATGATGGTACCCCTAACTTAATAGTTTGTTGCACAACCTTTTGAGGCAATCACTGCAATCAAACGATTCCTGTAACTGTCAATGAGACTTCTGCACCTCTCTGCAGGTATTTTGGCCCACTCCTCATGAGCAAGCTGCTCCAGTTGTTTCCGGTTTGAAGGGCGCCTTTTCCATACAGCATGTTTCAGCTCCTTCCAAAGATGCTCAATAGGATTGAGGTCAGGGCTCATAGAAGGCCACTTTAGAATAGTCCAATGTTTTCCTCTTAGCCATTCTTGGGTGTTTTTAGCTGTGTGTTTTGGGTCATTGTCCTGTTGCAAGACCCATGACCTGCGACTGAGACCCAGCTTTCTGACACTGGCCAGCACATTTCTCTCTAGAATCCCTTGATAGTCTTGAGATTTCATTGTACCCTGCACAGATTCAAGACACCCTGTGCCAGATGCAGCAAAGCAGCCCCAGAACATAACAGAGCCTCCTCCATGTTTCACAGTAGGGACAGTGTTCTTTTCTTCATATGCTTCATTTTTCTGTCTGTGAACATAGAGCTGATGTGCCTTGGTACAAGTAAATTTTTGTCTCAGGTGTCCATAGGACATTCTCCCAGAAGCTTTGTGGCTTGTCAACATGTAGTTTGGCATATTCCAGTCTGGCTTTTTTATGATTTGTTTTCAACAATGGTGTCCTCCTTGGTCGTCTCCCATGTAGTCCACTTTGGCTCAAACAACGACGGATGGTGCGATCCGACACTGATGTTCCTTGAGCATGAAGTTCACCTTGGATCTCTTTAGAAGTCTTTCTGGCCTCTTTTGTTACCATTCGGATTATCCCTCTCTTTGATTCGTCATCAATTTTCCTCCTGCGGCCACGTCCAGGGAGGTTGGCTACAGTCCCATGGATCTTAAATTTCTGAATAATATGTGCAACTGTAGTCACAGGAACATCTAGCTGCTTGGAAATGGTCTTATAGCCTTTACCTTTAACATGCATGTCTATCATTTTCTTTCGAATCTCCTGAGACAACTCTTTCCTTCGCTTCCTCTGGTCCATGTTGAGTGTGGTACATACCATGTCACCAAACAACACAGTGACGACCTGGAGCCCTATATATAGGCCCACTGACTGATTACAAGATTGTAGACACCTGTGATGCTAATTAGTGGACACACCTTGAGTTAACATGTCCCTTTGGTCACATTATTTTCAGTATTTTCTAGGGGTACCATCATTTTTGTCCAGGCCTGTTCCATGAGTTTATTTTTTGAAATAATTCTGTTGAAGCATGGTTGAAAAGCAATGTCTGACTTTCATTGGCTAACATTCATAGAATTTTATTTAATTATTACTTTTGTCAGATTAAAGTTATTTATGTGACCATTGTGAGTTTTTCTTTCATTGACCGAAGGGTACCAACAATTTTGTTCACGTGTGCATGTACACACACACACACACACACGCGCGCACGTTCCTTGGTGTACGCTGGTGCTTTTGTTATGCCGTGCACAGCAGTCGTGTCTGAATTCAGCCTTTCATGTGGAGTTGCGAGACGTCGAGGCGATGCTCTGATGGCCGGAGCTCGGCTCTGATGGCCAGCCTTTGATCTGACACGACTTTGAAAGCTGCATCTTGAGACTCACTCCTTTTGTTTCTCTGCTCCTTTTCAGGGCCATGTTGGGATTGTTTTGGCCCACACGCTTCCTCAGTGTCAGGTAAGTCCAGCACTGCTTTCTTCTTTTGTTTAGCTGTACGAAGGAAAGCTGAAATTCTACACGTGTCTGTTCCGAGTGGAGGCCTGAGTATTTCCCTCCAGGTGGCTTAGTGACGTCTTGCGTGAGTTTATGTGATCACTCTGTCTGAGCCGACGGCGATGTCGGAGATCCGAGAGAATTGTGCCATGTTTTATTGAAAGCTTCATTTTCTCTGTCCATGATAATCCCCAATGCAGGTGTGTGTTATAGTGACAACAGGGTGTGTGGTGTGACCCGGCATGAAGCGGACTCACCCTACGGTCTGTTTTTACTTCTCTAGGTCATCCTCATCGAAAACAAAGAAGAGTCTTTGGTTAGAGCGAGAGACAGAAGCTCACAGCTTGGACTTCACAACATCAGCTTCATCCAGGCGAACCTCGACTACTTCATAGGGAACTTCCAAGTAGGGGTGAGTGAGGATCGGTTCACTCTGAGCACACACAGGAGCTTTAGAGCCGCAGTCAACCATGTCCTTCAGACTTGGGCCTCGAGTTAGCTTCAAAATTCTGAGCTTCCCTGAAACTAATCCAAAACCATGCAGCTAAACACACATTGTTGTGTGATGTACTGTATGCGGTCTCTGAGACACGCAGTGCATTTATTCACAATAAAGTGTTCTATTCAGAGTAGATTGAAATTCATATACATTTTTCGACGTGCTAGCACCAGAATCGTGTGTCATCCAAGAGAGCCAATAAAAAAACAAATACAGTGGAACCTTGGATTACGAGCATAGTTCTCGCATTCCAAAACACTCGTAAACCAAATCAAATCTTCCCATAAGAAATAATGAAAACTCAAATAATTCCACTGCCCAAAAAAATAAATCCAGAAAAATAATTAACACAATATATAAAGTAAAAATAAAACAAATTAACCTGCACTTTACCTTTAAAAAAAGTTAAAATAAATCCCAACAGATAAGTGTTTGTGCGCGCAAGCGCCGTGTATTTGTGTGTGTGTGTGTGTGTGTGTGTGTGTGTGTGTGTGTGTGTGTGTGTGTGTGTGTATGGAATTAGCCCCTTCCCTCGCCTTGTCTTACACAGTAAAACGTCTCCTTCCTCTCCCCACCTCGCTTTTTAAGTTTCACAACAAACACACACACAACGGAAACACTGTTTTAACGGGAAAAAAGCAAATCTCTCTAATGACACTCGCGTGAGCGCAGACTACCGGAATCACTGGTGTAAAGTAAAAAAAAACAAAAAAAACAAATGAACCAGCACCTTACCTTCGAAAAGAATCACGACAGAGCAGAGATTCTGTGTAGAGCAGAGTGTGTGTCTGTGTGAAGCCGGAGAGGGGGGGTATAAAGGCGAGAGAGTGTGTGTGCGTGTCGGTGTCAAAAAAACTCGGCACTCGTAAACCAAGACATGCTCGTTTTTCAAGTCAAAATTTATTAAAAATCTTTGCTCGTCTTGCAGAACACTCGTAAACCAAGTTACTCGCAATCCGAGGTTCCACTGTAGAATGGTCAGAGTTGGAATAGTGAAGTTTAAGGTGTTGACACAATGTCGTCATCCAGCCTTCATCTTAAACGTTGCAGTGAGTCTTCAGCAGAACAGAGAATATTGCTTCATTTATTAACACGAAATAACATTAACTAATAAAGTGAAGAGGCAGTGAAACTTCTGTATAAAACTGAAAAATTGAAAAAGTAATAGTGTTAAAAGTAACACAGTGTAACAAGATGATGATGATGATGATGATACTCATCGGTGTGCCAAAATATTTATCAGTACAGCTCTGATTACAGTCTGAAGAATATATAAGAAAAATATATATATATCATGTATTCAGAGGACTTGACCCTCTAAACCATCGAACGGTTCAGGAACTAGAAACAAAACTGTTAATTACACACACATTTAATTAAACAACCAACAGCATAAAACTAAGAAAATATCAGCTCACTGTTGCTGTTTTCTTCAAAACAAAATCCATCCAACTTTATTTCTGAATGAAGCAGGCAATAAGGTCTTCTTCGGGTTTAATAGATCTAACTGCATGTCTTTCTATTTCAGAAACTGTTGATCTTTGGTGAAATCTCACCCGCAACAGACTCTAAAGTTTAATAAATGAAAGATATATAAAAAAAAGACTCTCAGACGTCTCTCCTTCAGCCATGAGCTAAGAAAGAAACGTCTCAAACCAAACACAGCTCGCGGCTCTGCAGACACTCGCGCCGTGTCATTCTGATACCAAGATAACGTCACCGAAACATTAAATAACATTCAATTGTTTTGTTTTTGCTAAATAAACTGGACGTTTTATTGAAGGGAAACGCCCACTACTGACACA